>CAESWR010001801.1:0-14469 GCA_903171835.1 Mullus surmuletus
GTGTTTCAAAAGATACTCCTCGAGTTGGATGATCTCAAAGCAAGTCCAAAGGTGATGGCGCTAAATAACAAGCTGCTATGAGGACAAGTTGTTAAGTTGGAGAAGTCAAACTGTTCTGAAATTGAGATGCTGCACTTTTTTTCCTCCACTTTGATATTACTATATCAAATGACTTTCAATGTGTTTTCTTTTTCAGACATTATAAAAGGTTCTCCTAATTATTGACTTAAAATTTTATTCAATGTTTAATGATTTTAACCCTTTCTCTGCCAGGCCATTGCCACGATGCCACAGTGTTTTTTTGATGAAAAAAAAAACAAATAAAAAAAGAGATTATTCTCAATAAACTACATGTAAACTTGAGTTTTTATGCTTAATTACAGCCTGGGATATATCAATGATCAGCAGCAACATTGAAATTTGCGGTGGAAGCTCCGGCTTGTCGCACCGGATGGTGCCAACCAGAGCCATTTGCCCATGACACCGAAGAGCCCCTCAGTCATCTCCAGGACTTTTTTTGCCCTGATTTTTCTCTGCTGTGCAGATGAACAACTTCCACGCATATCACAAGTCCTCAAAACATCTTTACGAAAACAGCGTTTGAGGGAATAATATTGGAACAGGCAGTCGTTTCAATATAAGTCTGATTAAATATTGACGTTGAATTAGTCTATTTTCATAGAAATTTAGTATTGCCACATGAAATTTTCAGTCACTTTGTCTCGATGAGGGAGTAGTCACATCTTTACAAAAACAGCAGTATTTCAGCGCGAAATGTCGTTTAAAGGTATAATATTGAAATATGCATTGATTTCAATATACAAAGCAACATGAATCGACTTTGGTTGTGGTTGTTTCTATTTTATTGAAATTTGCCAAGACTGCCAAGACTGGGGCTGGGCAGAAACGACAGCTTTTTAGATTGAGGAGAGTGAATATAACCAGGCAGCTGCGTTTTGGGCATATGTCGATCTACGCTCCAACCGCGTAGCGAAAGTAATGCATCTCTCCAACTGACTTGACAGCCGACCAAAAACCTTACTCAAAACACCTGTTCCGATCGTCAATCTCCTCAACACTCTGTCCGCTAAAATATTTTTTGGCTTTGATTTTTGCTTCTTTTTCCTTCAAACATTCCTCTAATTTTAATAGTTAAATCCTCATTCTTTCATCCCAGTGAATCATGACTGTAAAGATGGGCATTTTTAGGGAAGCCTCATCTTTATACATTTGTTAGGATGGTTTGATTTCTGTCATTACCCTCTCCAAATGTTCTGTTTGAGAATTCTAGCCAGTTTAGTTTCTGAATAACGTGGCCATACCGCAGACGTCCACAGGAAGCTATATGAAGAGTTCCTCAACATCTGTTCGCCCGCAAGCGCACACAGTAGTCCACATTAATTTGCAGAAGCTGCTTATGGTGTCGATCGGATACTGCGATTTGCTCCGCTGTTGCGGGAGCATCACTTTTTATTTCGCACGAACAAAAACGCAACAGCTGTACTGTCGACATACCGTAAACTCGATGTGTATGAATATCCTCAATAGTTGTCCACCCACGCGGCGAAAGTAATATGTCTTCAACTCACTCAACATGTCACACTTCGAGATAAAAATAATACACAGAACAAAGAGAGTTCAGTCACGGTCAAAATGCCACAGATCAAACGAGATCGATCAGAGTCAGAGGGTAAAACATCAAAGAATAACCGCATGATATCAAAACATTTTTGGGCGTGTGGGTTTTGTTTATAGTTTCAATAAAGAATGTTCACACAGGTGCAGTAGCCTCAAAGATGTAGATGTACATGGCTTCATTGGCTGGTTGTTTCACCAGCAAAAGTAAAGTGACACTGTGGAGAAGTCTGATAGGTTCTTTTGTTGGCAGCCAAATTGTAAAGCCCTAGTACCTCCTGACAAAACCACAGGGCCTCAAAATTTGCCCAAAGATGGATATTTCTCAACTGAAAAAAATTTCAAATTTGACAGGGGGGAAAAAAGAAGGTACAGGATGGTAACATCTGAATTGAATCCAAAGAAAAGTACAAAAGAATGTGAGGACTCTCCAAACACAATGGTATAAAACTGGTTTTGTGATTGGGAGTTGTGTGGAAGTGTGATTTATGGACCAGAGGTGGGGGAACACAGGTGTTTGCGTGTGTGTATTCCGTGAGTGTGTGCGTGCATGCATGCCTTTGTTTATGTTTATGCGCGCGCATACTCCAGCCAGAGCAAGCATACGTCCACAATAACAAATAATACATGAAAAAGTAAGATAATCAAACGTGTATCTCTTTGGCATTAAATATGAGCTCAGCATTGTTGAGTGTCTACACTTGTTAGGTTGAATAATAATGATACTACTACTACTAATAATAATAATAATAATAATAATAAAAATAATAATAATTTGTTTTGTGTACTATTTTTTTCCCCCAAGTGTGACATGTTGAGTGAGTTGAAGACATATTACCTTCGCCGCGTGGGTGGACAACTATTGAGGATATTCATACACATCGAGTTTACGGTATGTCGACAGTACAGCTGTTGCGTTTTTGTTCGTGCGAAATAAAAAGTGATGCTCCTGCAACAGCGGAGCAAATCGCAGTATCCGATCGACACCATAAGCAGCTTCTGATAATTAATGTGGACTAATGTGTGCGCTTGCGGGCGAACAGATGTTGAGGAACTCTTCATATGGCTTCCTGTGGACGTCTGTGGTATGGCCACATGTTATTCAGAAACTAAACTGGCTAGAATTCTGAAACAGAACATTTGGAGATGGTAATGACAGAAATCAAACCATCCTATCAAATGTAGAAATATAAAGCTTTCCTAAAAATGCCCATCTTTACAGTCACAATTCAAGGCAAAGTCCTCCCTATAGCAAAAATAGACTCCAGAATTCTGGAACAGAACATTTGGAGATGGTAATGACAGAAATCAAACCATCCTATCAAATGTATAAAGATGAAGCTTCCCTAAAAATACCCATCTTTACAGTCAATATTTAATCAGAGTGCTTTTTATATTGAAATGACTGCCTGCCCTCAAACGGTGTTTTCGTAAAGATGTTTTGACGACTTGTGATATGAGTGGAAGTTGTTCATCTGCACAGCAGAGAGAAATCTGGGCCAAAAAAGGGTCGTCCTGGAAATGACTGAGGGGCTCTTCGGTGTCATGGGCACGTGGCTCTGGTTGGCACCATCCGGTGCGACAAGCCGGTGCTTCCACCGCAAATTTCAATGTTGCTGCTGATCATTGATATATCCCAGGCTGTAATTAAGCATAAAAAACTCAAGTTTACAACAATGCTGAGCTCATATTTAATGATTATCTTACTATTTCATGTACTATTTGTTATTATGAACGAAGGTGTGCATGCCTGTGTTTATGTTTATGCGCACGCGCGCACATAAACATAAACACAGGCATGCACGCATGCACGCACGCACGGAGTCTTTAGCAAAAATAGACTCCAGAATTCTGGAATAGAACATTTGGAGATGGTAATGACAGGAATCAAACGTATAAAGATGAAGCTTCCTTAAAAATGCCCATCTTTACAGTCACGATTCACTGAAATACATGCAATTTGGGATGAAAGAATAAGGGTTTATGAATCAGGGCAGCCTTAGTTAAATTCAACTATTAAAATTAGAGGAATTTTCGAAGGAAAAAGAAGCAAAAATCAAAGCCAAAAATATATATTAGCGGAAAGAGTGTTGAGGAGATTGAGGATCAGAACAGGTGTTTTGAGATTTGGAAGTTGGACAACATTGGAACAACAAGTGGAACAACAAACAAGCGTCGTGACAGATACGCACTGGACAACTTCAGGCTTTCAAACCGAAAATCTTCCACGGCACGAGCCCACCCGGCCACACGCGCAACTCTACTCTCCCTCCAACTGGCGCGCCAGCTCAGTGAAGCAGCATGACATAATTTTCCACCACACCTACAGACACTCATGTCAACTTGCGTCTATTTAAATCCCATTTGACAAAGGTGGGTTGTGTGCACAAATCACTACATCAACAAAAAATGCCATTGCGTAACGGGCTTCAAACGGGAACCAGCTGTGCGTAAAGGACACATCATGCTTTTTCTTCCACTAATGTTTTTCCTTTTCAGATGAACTTGGTTCAAGCAATTGCATATTATAATATTGGCATGTAAGCCTGACTCCCGATTAAATATTGACAGAATTTCTACATATGAAAACATTATAAAAACGGTTGGATTTGAATCAAAGTGTATTTGATTGTTGCAGGAGGGAGGACGAAGTGGACTGGGTGCAGGAGGTGAACCGACCCGACCGAGAGGGGAACAAGGTCTGCACCCATACTTCCTCGTGCGCTCTGCTCCCTGCTGATCCAGCTCGACCTCTCTCAGTCGCAGGAGGTATGTGTTGGACTAATGGTAAAACCATTGCACTGCCCACGAGGGTCGCCAAGGCAGTCACACACAACGTACAATGTAGGAAGCATGTGCATTTCAGCATGTTGAATTGATGTAATGTACTGTTATCAACAGTTTTATTTGAAGTAGGGTTTTTGTGGGCTGTCAAGTTAGTTGAAGAGATGCATTACTTTCACCACGCGGTTGGAGCGTAGATCGACACGTGCCCAAAGCGGCAGCTGCCTGACTATATTCAAACTCCTCTATCTAAAAAGCTGTCATTTCTCTCCAGCTCCAGTCTTGGAAACACCGACACAGATGACGTCACTCTGCCATGGGGAGCCCCCGCCCTCAGTTTGCCAGATTGGAACCAACCGACGGTGAAACGGTGACTATGCGCCTCAGATGTACCAACCCTGCAGCTACCCCATGTGAAGATGTCCCAAAGGAACCACGCCGTTGTATTGACGAGACTTGCACACCGGAGTCTTTATTCAGAGAACCCTGTTTACTCGTCGCTCTTCTACCCATGTACAGGATGACACACAACCTTAAACACTACTGCCACCTATTGGTTTAGCGGTATAACCTCATGAACTTGCTATGGTCCGCTTCAATAATGCCGTCAAGCAATGAAGCACGTGTTCTCTCTGCTGGCAACATTCAACATTTAATCTTGCTTTGGTTCAGAAGAAATTCTACATTTCTAGTTTGTATTCATTGAAACGACTTTTCTGGGTCAAGGTGATTCAAAATTTCATATGGCTATATTGACTTTCCAGAAGCTTAGATCGTGTTATTTTCCTCATGAATTGATGGATTTTAAATCCATTACAATGAAAGATTACGCTTGCAGTTTTATGCAACACAATTAATACTTGACTGGGTTTTAGGCAAGGCTTTTTCTTGTTGAGACATTGATAAAATAGCATAAAGATGTGTTTTCTTTACTACTACTGACTGACTGTTTTCGTAAAGATGCGATTTCTCCCCCACCGAGACAAATTGATTCAAAATTTCATGTGGCAATACTAAATTTCTATGAAATGGACTAATTCAACATCAACACTGAATAATGCTGCTTTTTCTATTGAAATCACTGCCTTTTCCAATAGTCTGTTCTGAAACGCTTTTTCACTCTTAGATAATGCTGTTTTCGTAAAGATGTGTTTTCTCCCTCATCGAGACAAATTGATTCAAATTTTCATGTGGCAATACTACTTTTTTATGAAATAAACGAATTTAACATCAAAATTGAATAATGCTGCTTTTTCTATTGAAATCACTGCATGATCCAATATTCTGCCCTCAAAATCTGTTTCTCACTCAGATAATGCTGTTTTCGTAAATATGTGTTTTCTCCCTTATCGAGACGAAGCGATTCAAAATTTCATGTGGCAATACTAAATTTTAATAAGATAGACTGATTCAACATCAAAATTGAATAATGCTGCTTTTTCTATTGAAATGACTGCCCTTTCCAATATTCTGCTCTCAAACACTTTTTCGCTCTTAGATAATGCTGTTTTCGTAAAGATGTGTTTTCTCCAGTATCGAGACAAGGTGATTCAAAATTTCATGTGGCAGTACTAAATTTCTATGAGATAGACTGATTCAACATCAAAATTGAATAATGCTGCTTTTTCTATTGAAATCACTGCATGATCCAATATTCTACCCCAAACGCTGTTTCTCCCTCAGATAGAGCTGTTTTCGTAAAGATGTGTTTTCTCCCTTATCGTGAGAAGGTGTTTCAAAATTTCATGTGGCAATACAACATTTCTATGAAATAGACTAATTCAAGATCAAAATTGAATGATGCTGCTTTTTCTATTGAAATCACTGCCTTTTCCAATATCATACCCTCAAAAGCTGTTTCTCACTCAGATAGAGCTGTTTTCGTAAGGATGTGTTTTCTCCAGTATCGAGATAAGGTGATTCAAACTTCCATGTGACAATGCTAAATTTCAACAAGATAAACTGATTCAACATCAAAAGTTAATCATACTGGTTTTTCTATTGAAATGACTGCATGCTCCAATATTATGCCCTCAAAGGATGTTTCTCGCTCAGATAGAGCTGTTTTCGTAAAGATGTGTTTTCTCCAGTATCGAGACAAAGGGATTTAAACTTTCATGTGGCAATACTATTGAACTATTGAAATGACTGCCTGGTCCAACATTCTGCCCTCAAACGCTTTTTTGCTGTTATCGTAAAGATGTATTTTCTCCCTCATCGAGCCAAATTGATTCAAACTTTCATGTGGCAATACTAAATTTCCCAATGTATACCCCTTGGGTCCCATGTATTATTTGTTATTGTGGACGAATGCGTGCTCTGGCTGGAGCATGGGCGCGCATAAACATAAACACAGGCATGCACGCACGCAAGCACGGAATACACACGCAAACACCTGTGTTCCCCCACCTCTGGTCCATAAATCACACTTCCACACAACTTCCAATCACACAACCAGTTTTATACCATTGTGTTTGGAAAGTCCTCACATTTTTTTGTACTTTTCATTGGATTCAATTCAGATGTTACCATCCCATACCTCTTTTTCCCCCTATCAAATTTGGAAATTTTTTCAGTTCAGAAATATCCATCTTTGGGCAAATTATGAGGCCCTGTGGTTTTGTCAGGAGGTACTAGGGCTTTGTGCGTTTCAGCATGTCGGATGATTTTCTTTTTTTATCTATTTGTTCGCCGTTGATGCAAAGACAGTCATTGTTCTAAGTGCTTGAAAATAATAATATGGGTGACTTTTTTCATACTTTCACAGCATTCCCCGTGCCAAATTTTAAATCTTTTGACCAACTTCAGGACTGACCATAACTATTAGTATAGATTTTTAAAGTAATGTATCTCTTTCATGCCATTTTGGGAATATTAATCCCCATTTTTAAATGACAAGAAGCACAAAGAATGAAATATTTTCTGTGTACTTGGTGCAAAATGATATTTTTGGCTAGGCGTTATTTGACCTTTGGACATGACAATAATTGACAGTGATGTTGCATTATTACTCTTGAGCAGTGAGTTTTTGAAAGAAATCTCCCTGTACAAACAGGCATTTTCCAAGTAGAGCGCCCAAACTTTTGGCCTTAACCTTAATACTGTAATTTAAGCTATACTTTTCAGCTTTTCCAGGTCGCTCCTCTTCCACTGTTTTCCATTTCGGTTGGTATTGGACAGAGGAAATTCTTAGATCTTATTCTTTTTAGGATGACATTAACAGCTTACAGGAGGCCTTCAGGCTGCTAATCCTGGCTATTGCTAAACATGTGGGCCGTGAGCTCAAAATTGGAGATGGAATTCTGAGGCATTGGACACCAAATGGATTTGCAAGTAGCAGCAGCAGCAGCAGCAGCAGCAAACAGAGACTGTCACAGCATACATTGCAAAACGCATTGATGATGTAACTCGCAGCAAAACCATCACTGTTCAGGTTAACCAGAAGCCATTGCTGACAGGAGCGGTTCATAGAAATGCAGCCTTTAGGGCCGGTGACACCGCAGGGCGCTAACCATAGTAAACTTGCTCAGGGGAATCGGGGAAGCTAAACGACAGTACAGCAGGAAAATATCTGGACACTTCAGCCACACAAGACATGCTCAGTCTCTCTGCCACAGCATTCCAACCCTCATAGACTATAAACCTCCATCACTCCAGACCTGTGAGGGTGACATCCGTTTGTTGAACAGCCTCTATGACTTCTTTGACCGCTTTGACACACACAACAGAACACCAGCACAGAAGTCCATCCCCCCACTTGATGAGCAGGCCATGTATCTGGCCCCAGCAGGCATGAAGAGGACTCTCTCCAGGATCAACCAACAACACATTTTGGATTTTAGTTCGGCACTGCAGTTAAATGCTATTCTTATGATTTAGTTCAGCATTAAAGTTAAAGCGTTTAAGTTACAGGCTGAACAAAAATCTAGCACAATGGAAGATGTGCGGAGATCTTACTGTTTTAGATAAATGGCTTTTTTTCCTATCATCTGAAGCTCAGAATGTTCACTATATGGTGTATAGTCAAACTGATGGGACAGCTTGTGGCTTCGAAAATAGGGAAGGGAAGGCAAGCGAGCTCCTGCAGATAAATGCTGAACAAGGCCTGGACTTTTTAATCTGTTCATCTGTCATTTTTTCTTTCTGTTATCTGTCTCAAACCTAAAACAAAACAGCTGGCTTACAGCTGGAATTAAAAAATGCTGTGTGAGATAGAATGCAGCGAGTGCTCATTCAATCAGAGACATTCACTGACCACACCCCCACAGGTTCTTGGAACTCCCACAAACACAATCATTCGCCAGCAACTAATACCAAAACTAAGCCACTTCGGACTCGAACCTCTCTCTGGAGCTGGCTGCTGGAGCCGCTGCTCTTCACCCTGCTGACGCAACGACTGCTGTGCTCCAACCTACAGCACCAACCACATCATCTGCACCCGCCTCACTCAAGGAGCCATCAACATTGCCAGTCACCCTTCCACCCCTTACAACCCCTCTTCAGTCTCCTGCCATCAGGGAAAATGTGCCAGAGCCAGCAGTTGCAACCCAACTGGGTAAAAATCCCAGACTTTGCTGTATGCCGCAACATACGGGGGAAACTGACAATTGAAAATCTTGACTCTTGAGCAGTAGTAGCAGGCACAGCAGAAGCAGCTTCCTCCTCCTGTTCAACTTCACGAACATTGAGGAACACACAGACACTGTGTCCTCCTACATTACAAAGTGCATCGATACTGTGACCCGCACAAAAAGCATCACCACCCGGGCCAACCAGAAGCTATGGCTGACAGGGGACGTTCACAAGCTGCTGAGGGCCAGTAACAAAGCCTTCAGAGCCAAGGACGAATCTGACCTGAGAACAGCTAGAGCCGCCCTGTCTCAGGGCATCAGGAAGGCAAAACAGGACTCCACACGCAAGATAACCTCCCACTTCACAGACAGCAGAGACTCACAGAGCTTATAGTGAGGCATTCATCACAGACTACAAGCCCAAGCAACAAAGCTGTGACAGCAACACCTCTCTGCTAAACGATCTGAACGAATTCTTTGCACGCTTTGAAGCACAGAACAACAGATGCCCACAGAAGACTCCACCCCTCCCCCACGAACAGACTCTGTGCCTGTCTGCAGCCAGCGTGAAGGGGACACTCTCCACTATTAACACCAGCAAAGCAACAGGCCCAGACAACATCCCTGGACGTGCACTGAATGACTGCGCTGAGGAGCTTAAAGATGTCTTCACGGACATCTTCAACACTTCTCTGAGGCAAGCTGTTGTCCCATCATGCTTCAAGGCCGCATCATACCTGTGCCAAAGAAAACTGCCCCATCCTGCTTCAACGACTACCGCCCTGAAGTGCTTTGAACGGCTAGTCAAGTCACACATCCAATTCGTCCCCCGCATCACACTGAGCACAGGGGCCCCCCAAGGCAAGTGTGCTCAGTCCCCTGCTCTGCACCCTACTGATTCACGACTGCTCACCAACCTACAGCAGCAACCACATCGTGAAGTTTGCAGACGACACAACACTGGTGGGCCTCATCACCAAGGGCGATGAGACTCACTTACAGGGAGGAGGTCAACCTTCTGAGCACGTGGTGCAGAAACAACAACCTCCTGCTGAATGTCAACAAGACCAAAGTGGTTGTTGTTGACCTCCGAAGAGGCCACATCCAACACCCACCACTGACCATCGACGGTGCTGCCGTGGAGAGAGTGAGCACCACCAAATTCCTGGTGGTGGGCGTCAGTGAAGACCTCTCCTGGACAAACAACACCACATCACTGGCAAAGAAAGCCCAGCAGCGCCTCTACTTCCTGCGCAAACTCAAGCGGGCAAGTGCTCCTCCATCCATCATGAGCACATTCTACCGAGGCACCATTGAGAGCATCCTTTCCAGCTGCATCACCGTGTGGGGCGGAAGCTGCACAGAGAAAGCCCTGCAGCACGTAGTCAACACAGCTGGAAAGATCATTGGCGTCTCACTCCCCTCCCTGCAGGATGTTTACACCTCCCGCCTCAGCCGCAAAGCCACCTCAATCGTCAGCGACGCAAGTCACCCTGCACAAAACCTGTTCAGTCTCCTGCCTTCTGGGAGGAGGTGCAGGAGCCTCCGTTCCCGTACCTCCAGACTCACAAACAGCTTCATCCACCAGGCTGTGAGGATGCTGAACTCTCTCTCCTCCCTAACCTCTCTACCTCAGCTCCACCCACGAGGCTCCAGGAAAAGCCAAAACTGACTTTGCACTAAATGCCACTTGCACACTGAAGAATACCACAGCTGCTAAACTGTCTTTTGCACTACCATATATATGTATTTTTTTTCTTATATTACATCACTACTCTACCTCATACAGATAATACCTGCTGCTATTCTTCTTTTCCCCTTATTTAATGTTACTGTTATTTTAAGATCCACTGCGCACTTTAAATTACACCTTACTCAAATCACTGTTTTATTGTCTATGTCACACATGTGTTTTTTGGGTAGTTGTAGTTTTTTGTGCACTTACTGTCTACATGTCTTGTCTTCACCGTGGGATAGCGAGAAATGTATTTTAGATTGCTTTGAATGTTTGGCACATGTGAAGGAATTGATAATAAAGCTGACTTTGACTTTGACTTCTTCCTCAGTGTACTTACTCGTCTTCCCTGCTCGGGAAGGGAAGACAAACATCATTTTCCTCACATAGAGACACTCATATCAACCTGCATATATTTAAATCCCATATGACAAAGGTGGGTTGTGTGCACAAATCACAACATAAACAAAAATGCCAGTGCGTAACGGGATTGAAATGGGAACCAGCTGTGCGTAAAGGACATATCACGCTTTTTCTTCCACTCATGTTTTTCCTTTTCATATGAACTTGGTTCTAGCAATTGAATATTATAATATTGGCATGTAAGTATGACTCCCGATTGAATATTGACAGAATTTCAAATTATGAAAACATTACAAAAACGATTGATTTTGAATCAAAGTGTCTTTTATTTTGCAGGAGGGAGGATGAGGAGGACAGGGGCAACCACAGTCCCAGGCGGGCTCGGCGGATCCGACCTAGAGGGGAGCGACTCTCCGATTCCCCTAACACAGTGCGCAGCGAGGAGGAAGAAAAAAAGGAGGGGGGGTAGATATCTTGTAAACACCATCATGTGTGACTACTTCTGGGATATTTAATGCGGATGGGTACTGATCGCCAAAAGTGTATAAACGGATGTAGACGCAGATACTCATATTTAAGTACAGAACTGTGCAGCGAGGCGCTGCCTCCTGTAGAAACAAGGTCTGCACCCATACTGCCTCGTGCGCTCTGCTCACTGCTGATCCAGGTCAACCTCTCTCAGTCTGAAGTCCCGTAATGTTTCCTCCCTGAACTCATAGTGGCATCCATGGCGTATAGCTATGTTGTATTAAACGCAACATGCCACGGAGAATACCCCGAAACTCTGGAGGCTGTATGTTAATAAACCACCTGAGTGGTCCAGACATCTTTGGCAGAGAGATGAGAGATACTTAGTTTACATCAAGGTTTCAGCATTGTTAATTTGGTCAGGTTGAGTTTACAATTTCGTGTGCCAAACGCGCTTGTTCTGTCATCGGATAAGACATAGATCAAACTATATCGATAAAGATGTCAATGTATGTGCTGACTCATGTAGTTGCACTGAATAGTGGTTGTTGTCGATTATTTACTGCGCTGAAATGTGCCTGACTCTGTGGAAACATGCCTGTGAGCTATTGGTGACGTGTGCTCAGGCTCCGCCGGTTTACCAATTTGCGACTTGACCAACCGCGCTCCGCCTGAGCCCAAAGCTGACCAGGTTGGGATCGGCGAGCTTCCAGCACACCTCTTTGCGCTGCTCAATACGCCATCTGATTCTGTCTGCACCTCCCCCCGACTCCGCCGCCATGCCACTGTGCGGGGTCCGCCGCCATCCGCCGCGCTTGATGCGGTCACGGTTTTAGAAGCCCAACAGACAGTCGGGTCTGAGGCAGCAGCAAAAGCTGACCACCGTCCACTAGAAAAGTCTGCATGGGTTGGTGTCGGAGGACATGCACAGAGCTGTGGGGTCTGAACATTAGCGTCAATAACGCCGTCAAGCAGGAGTGTTGACAGCACATGCTGGCAACATTCAAAATTCAATCTTGCTTTTGTTCAGGAGAAATTCTACATTTGAAACGACTTTTCTGGGTCAATGTGATTTATTTTCTCCCTCATTGAGACAAAATGATACAAAATTTAAAGTGGCAATACTATATTCCTTCAAGATAGACTAATTCAACATAAAAATGTAATCAATATGTATTGAAATGACCTGACCTGGCCTGTTTCAATATTGTGCCCTCAAACGCTGTTTATTGCTTAGATAGTGCTATTTTCGTATAAATGTCTTTTCTCCCTCAACTAGACAAAGTGATTCAAAATTTCATGAGGCAATACTAAATTTCAATAAAATAGACTAAACCAAAATCAAGATCGATTCATGTTGCTTTGTATATTGAAATCAATGCACATTTCAATATTGTACCTTTAAACGACGTTTCGCGCTGAGATACTGCTGTTTTTGTAAAGATGTGTTTTCTCCCCTATCGAGACAAAGTAATTCAAAATTTCATGTGGCAGTACTTATATTTCTATACGACAGACTAATTCAACATCAAAATTTAATCAGACTGCTTTTTATTTTGAAATGACTGCCTCTTCCAATATTATGGAAGATATGACTTTTCATGCTGAGATACTGCTGATTTTGTAAAGCTGTTTTCTCCAACAGCAAGACAAGATGACTCAATATTTCATATGGTTATTCTACATCTCTATAGAATGGACTAATGCAAAATACTGCTTTCTACATTGAAATTATTCCTTGTTTCAATATTGTGTCCTCAAACGATGATTCATGCTGAGATACTGCAATTTTCATAAAGATGTTTTCACCCACATCAAGGAAAGGTGACTCAAAATGTCATATAGCACTTCAGAATTTCTATAAAACAGACTAAATTTACATTGAAAATTACTTGTGATGCTTAGTATATTGAAAATAATGCCTGTTTCAACATTGTGCCCTGACACGAAGTTTCACGCTGAGATACTGCTGATTTTGTAAAGCTGTTTTCTCAAGACAAAATGACTCAACATTTCATATGGTAATTCTGCATGTCTATATAAAAGATTTATCTAACATCAAAATTGATTAATGCTGCTTTGTAAATTTAAATGAATGCCTGTTTCAACATTTGTGTCCTTGTGTGACGTTTCATGATGATATACTACAGATTTCGTAAATATGTGTTTTTCTCCCTCATCAAGACAAGATGACTCAAAATTTATACTGTAATTCTGCATCTCTATAAAATAGACTTGTGTCCTCAAACACGTTTCATGCAGAGATACTGCTGATTTTGTCAAGCAGTGTTTTCGTCCTCATCAACACAAGATGACTCAAAATTTCATATGCTAATTCTACATCTCTATAAGATGGACGTATCGAATATGAAAAAATGATTAATGCTACATTGTAAATTGAAATGATTGTCCTTTTCAATACTATGCCCTCAAAGGAGGTTTCTTGCTGAGCTACTGCTAGTTTCATAAAGATGTGTTTTCACCCACATCAAGACAAGATGACTCAAAATTTCATATAGCACATCTGAATTTCTGATATATAGAATAATTTTGCATTGAAATTTACTCGTGATGCTTACTGTTTTGAAAATGATGCCTGTTTCAATATTGTGCCCTCAAACAACGTTTCACACTGAGATACTGCTATTTTTGTAAATATGTGTTTTCTCCCTCAGCAAGACAAAATGACTCAAGATTTCATACTGTAATTCTGCATCTCTATAAATAGAGTTATCTAAAATCAAAACTGATTAATACTGCTTTCTACATTGAAATTAATGGCTGTTTCAATATTGTGCCCTCAAACGACATTTCACGCTGAGATACTGCTGATTTTCATAAAGCTGTGTTTTCTCCCTCATCAAGACAAGGGGCCTCATGTATCAACGCCGTTTACGCAAGAAAAACGTGCGT
>CAESWR010001801.1:31838-45655 GCA_903171835.1 Mullus surmuletus
AAAAAAAATAGACACCTCATCTCGTAATCACGACATCCCAATCTCGTGATTATGAGAAAAGATCTCGTAATTATAAAAAAAGATCTCATAGTTACGAGATTAGTATCTCCTAATTATGAGAAAAGATCTCGTAATTACAACGTAAAGAAAAAAGAAACGTCTGTATCCTCTTGCAGTGGCAATGATAGCACTATCGCATTTAATCTGCTATTACCACCATCTCTGTTTGAGACACTGGGAAATTCTGCTGTTTCTAAAATACGAGGATGATATTAATGTAATGTATTGACAGTAATATTATTTTTGCTAATACAAGATGACATCAGCCCCATGTCATATCCAGCGTGCACTCATGTGATTGGTTCTGCTTTCGCGAGAAGACTCAAGTACACAAAATGAATGTATCTGCAGTCTCCGTATTTTCTTATTGTGATCACAATAAGAAAATACGGAGACTGCAAAGACACAGCTACAACTACAATGACACAACAAATAATATGAGTATATCAACACTGCGCATCTCAAGGATGTGCAGTTAGTGGTTCTGAGTGAAGCAATGGCCAATGTGGTACCTTTTCCCATCTCATAATTACGAGATCCTGATCTCGTATTTCCGTGATAATTTCTCATAATTACGAGATCCTGATCTCTCTGAATATAAGTTAGCAGACTGGACCAAAGTGGAACATTAGAGCACAATGCTAGTAACTGTCTAAAGCAGAGGGAGGGCGGGAACTCAAAGTTGACAAGAGGAACATTAGAGCAGGATGCTAGTAATTGTCCAAAGCAGAGGGAGGGAGGGGACTTGGGGGCAAGTTACAGTTACCTCTACGGGGTATGGTTGTTTCAGTTTTTTGCTATATTGTCTCAATGGTTTAAGGTGCCCTTAACAATATTCAATGCCTTAATAAACCATAAAAAAACTATTTGCTATACAAAGATATGATGTCATGTCATGTTGTCCTGAGCACTGACTGTGGTCAAAATTCCCCTGTGAGCTTTGTTGTTTTCATTTTTTGGTGTCTGGCCAAATGTTCCTGATAGTACATGTGTACTATCATACGTGTCTCCCCTCAAGGTGGTGAAGCAAAGCTGTTCCAACCAAAACCACATGTTCTATTACCAAACAAAGTTCTAATAAATAGAGACAGAAGCCTAGAGTCAACAGTGGTTGACATGGAGAGCCCTACCAACTTAATGCAAGTGGAGGTGAGGTGTGCTCCTTTGTTTTGGTCTGAAATGCTGGTGCTCATGGCAACATCTTGTGGTGAAATATTGTATATAGCTCATTTAAATTGTGTGCCATAAAGTTCACATTTCCTGTTATTATTACTATGAATTTATCTCTTTTTATTTTATCTTATTTTATTTCATTGTGTGGTGATATAGAGAGACAGAATGAGCCCTGTCATGGTGGTGGTGAGAAGGAGGAGGAAGACACAGGTAAGGAAGAAGAGGGAGAGGCCAATGGAGCAGGAAATAACAGTGAAAAACTGACAGGTACAGTTCAGGCAATCATAAATTTCAGGACAGTCATACATGTATTTTTAAGCCCAGGCACCCATAAATTCTGAATCTATATTGTCTTAATCATCTTGAATTGTCTTATTCAATGATAATGAGTTATACATAAATTAGTTGATAACTTCTTTGCTCACCAGATGAAGTGTATCGTCATTAGATTTTATTTATACCACAAAAACTGCTTTCAAGTTAACAGTACAGCCTCAAATTTTTTGACTCGTGCTTATCTGATAATCAGACAAAAGGCATCTCGAAATCAAACTCCAAGGCCAAACTTTACGCACTGAGTATGTGTCCCATATGCGGCCTTTCATTTATCTCTTCGTCAACTTGCTTCACTCATCAGATCTGTGCCCGTGTGCAGGTTTTGTTGCATTAAATCAATCACAGACATAGAGAAACCTCAGCAAAAAAGCATCAGGGTATTGTGTTGTTATGATTTGAATGGCAGTGAATTATTATTGACCACATTATAAGAGCAACCCTTATGTGGCTAAACAGACTTGTGTATTGAACAGGGGATTTAATAAGGGGAATTAAAGCGGTTATCATGATATTGAACACTCTCTCCCTTTCATGCTTCTCTCATGACTTGTGCACATGATCCATAACTCTAATTCCATATATCCAAAGGAAGTGGGTGGCTGATTTTCAAAGAGATTGGTCGGTAGGTAGTCTGTATTTCCTGCTCATTCCTGTACATGTAATTCTGATCCCAAGCAGGTTAGGCGTTCTTCTTAAATTGTGGTAAAGTACCAAAATAAAAAGAGATTGTGACATGCAAAACCCAGGTTCAACACTGAAGTTAAGTCAATAAGATTTCTCAGCAAAGACCCCGGTTAATAAACAATTACATTCAGAATACCAGTAAAGGTTTAGAATTCCATAACTTTCTGACCTCATGTAAGTACCTACCTGCTAACATTCACCTCCAATGATCCAAATATACTCACCACACCCCCTTTTCAACTCCCAGAACCCACATTGCCTTCACTGCTCATGGACCATGGAAAACCCCTGGTCCATTTTCAGAGTTGCTGAGCTCATTTACAGACAGAGCCCTCTCTCTCTCTCGTCACTCTCTTTTTCCATTGAGCCGCGAGCCAAAGCCAGCCATTGGATCACATGCTATGTGCAGCCTCAGCAGCAGAGGAGTGCAGCTATTTTCTGAGGGCACAAATGCAGGAGCCCAAACGAATGATTGGCATTCTGATGACCTACCAGGATGCCACTGGACTGCCGAGTGGGCTTGCCTGTTTTGGGACATGGCTGTCACGTGTTGCTGCTGTATCATTAATATGGTGTATGCTTGTTGTCTCCAAGGAAGAACAGTGCAAAATAATTGCACACCGCAAATGGACAGCAACGGCTGGTATTTTATAAAAGGCCTTCAAGCAATGCTTCCTAAAGGCTGCAGTTTGTTCTGTTCAAAAGTCAGAGATGACTGAGGTGTTATGATGGTTGTTACATTCCCCAAAACGTCCAAGAGATACAGGGACAAACAACTGAAATCAATCAACAGCTGAGGAGAGAGAGGGAGAGAGAGAGAGAAAGAGAGAGAGGTCTTATTTGAAAAATAACTTGAACCCAGTTCAACCACCCACCAAGGCCTGTAAACAATGGTGCATTGGACAATGCAGCAACCCAGAAAGCAAAAATCATAGGGCCCCTGAATTTCTTTGTAATTTTGACTCCAAATAAGTTCTGTTTGAAAAGCAGACTTGAGATACCTTTGCATCAGCATGAATGGAAGCCAGAAACAGTGGCTAGAAGGGATGGGGGGAAAATGAGAATGAAAAATGATTACAGTGACTGTCAGTGATTTACCTCGAGTGCTAAATATGTCTGATAAATCAGAGAGTAAAAAGCCAGATATTTGTGGTGTTTAGAGAAAAAAAAAACAACCCTGAATGCTACAACAATGTCTGTTGTGACCAACAGTCATAAGTATCAACACACAAAAAGGATAGCCGTTTATATTTTTTCTCATAAAGTAAAATAAGGGACTCTCCAGCAACGCAGGGTAACACACTACAGGACCTCTCAGGTATCATCACTTGAAGAAATATGTGGATTTTCCTGTTCCACAGATAAGGTTTTGTTTTACACGGTTCCTTTGGAAATACACACAAGTTTTCTGTTATACATGAGCTGGGAGATGACAAACTACTTCCAGAAACACAATGTTGTGTGATGTGTTTATGTTAAGAGTGTGATAACAAGACTGCCATTTTTACATCTGTGAAATTTGAAGCAATAGAAGCACCTGTTTAGCATAATGGGATGGTCAAACCTTGCTTCTATCCCAAGATAACTGTCTGCCACCATGGAGTGCATATTAGCCATGATACAAAATTGAAGCTGGAATGTCCTGGATATCGATGCTGCGATCTTGCACAGATAATGTAATTTTTAACTTCCTCAGTAACACTGGTCATATACATGGAGATGAGATAGCAATGTCCCTTTGCAATGCAAAGTTAGCTTTAAAAGGGAAGTACCATTTTTACAGTTTTCACGTTATTTATGGCATAATATACAATCATTTACTCACCAATAAAATGTCAGTGTAATTTGAAGTCCTTCGGAAGATATTTAGATCCAGCGAGAGCCGCATATATCCATATAATAGGATGGAACGGGGCACCGAGAGCGCAGCCTCTAATCCCGCATTCTGTCGCCAAACTCATTCATTTCACCAATACTTTGTCATGGTTCACTATAGTTGTTCCCTTTTTGAGTCCAGGGTTGCCTGTTATCCTCATCCTGCACCTGTAGCTTGACCTACTAACCTCTGAATTGGAAGTTGTCATCTCAGGTGCCACGCTAACCTTGCAAACAAGTAAACGAATTCAAGAAAAATAAATGATGTATGCATGTGTGTAGGCTACCTTCTCAATCAAAAGTTGCCCGTTCGGTCCTGCAGGCTTTGTCTGGGTCTTCGAGTTTATTTTCGGTACACGAAAAAAAAGCCTGTACCACAGCCCGGTTGATCATAAAAAGGAAATCCTCTAGAGTTGTGAGACAGTAATTTCTGGAGACATCCAGACGTGAATCTCCTGGCCACAAATCCCAATCCCAATGATTAATTAACCCTGTCTAAGATCATGATGTCTCATTTCTTACATGAAATGTTGGAACTGAAGGACACAACTTTAATGTTATAAAGGAGCAAAGTTTCCACAGTTTGCACTTGTAAACCACATTCTCATCATTTACAAGAGGTTTGATCATCTGTGAACTCTAGTAGAGGAAAACTTGTTTTGGCATTTCTGCTTACAAAGAGATGTATGTCTAATTACTGGATTGGATGTGGTATTATCTACATGTGTTGCAATAAAGGGAAGTTAAAGGAAATATGTTTTAAATTATGCCAATCATGAAGCTGCTTGTGTTCTTTGCTTGTGTCCTGTGGGACTAGCTCTTATTTAAGATGTCAAATAGTACAATTTGAAGTCACAAGATTAAGTCATCCTTTACGATCGAGCTTGCAAACTGGATGATTTGATTCCTACATGTTTATGGACCCATGTGAATTTAGAAATTACTTGATTAATCTCAATAAACCTGAATTTAACCTTAATCATTATTAATCCCCCTTGGAAGTTGTGTCAGAAAGGGAGGACCTAAAATCATTCATTCATTTGACTTTTATTTGACATTTTACTTATTGAAACATCATATTATGTTGTGTTCAAAATAGCTAGATCATGAGTCAGTTGACATAAGCATGGATATGCAACTGGCCAACGTGAAAAACAGTCAGGCATTTGTTCATTTCGAAGTTCACAGGAAGTGTGTTACAATGGAGGACAAAGTGGTCAGAACCATTGTCCACCACCAGAGATGAGAGAGCACACACACACAGGAAGTGGGGAGTTGGTGTTAACTGACATGATCAGATTTGGATTTGCTGAGCAGTGCTAGCACCACATAGCCAACAGTTTATTCAAAACCATACAACATATAAAATGTGTGTTTGTCATTGCTTAAATTAGGGTGATAGAGTCTGAAATATTTGCGGACACAGTGAGAGTTCAATAGTCCAGGGAGTCAATGGGCCAAATGATTTCTAGAACTAATGAGATAATCAGCCTCAGGCTGACAACCAGCTTACAACCATTGATGGCAGTTGTGGTCGGTTTCGACTTGTTTTTGATGGCACACTTTTCATTTGTCTGGGATTGCAGACAAGTTCGCCTGATCCCTTTTCTTCACTGAATTTCAGATAGATGTACTTTACTTTTAACATGGTTACATTTAATTATGTCGTGATATTTAGATTTATGTGAAAATACGATCACTTTAGCAGGTCCAAAAAATGAGACGCAAAAACAAAAGGCGCCGAGATATCTGCCACAGGTTGTATCTCTGTTGTAAACTTTTGCACATGGGTTAGTAAATAGGCCTATAATCGTATCAACAAGAAACAACATTGCCATATTCAGCAGTGCTGAATTAATTTAGAATAAAACAACAGGAAACATTCCAACTATATTTGAATCAAAACGACTAATACATTTTAGATTCGCTTAAAATATGAATACAACGTGCTGTTGCTGAAGGAAGCGAGGCCAAGACTTTCCTCCGAACACGACGAAATGACGCAGAGTTTAACAGCCCTACCCCCATCCCCCGCCTCTCGAGTGTTTTTTTTTTCCACGCTCCTGATCCCTGAGGGAGTTCACATTTTGCATTCCGCACATTCCGAGCACCGTCCCTCCTCGGTGACTGATTCTCTCCGCCTGTTTCTCTTCACAATCCTTTCACGTCGACAGAGGAGAACGAGGATGAATACACACCAAAGTCCCGCATGGAAATAGCGGAATTACTTGTTTTTTAAATTATTTATCTTATTTAATTTTTTACCGCGGAGATCCAGCTCGCTGTGAGAATGAGAGCGTGAGGTGGTAAGGCTCCCTTTCTTCTTCTTAAACAAAATGAGACGCAAACCCGAATGAAGTCGCCAATTTGTAACTTCTAACTTCAGTTTTAGTTAAACAGCGCGTTTGGCTCAGTTTAATAGCGATCCAGGTCGATTTAACCGACGGATTAAGTTATTTTATAGTACGGTTTTGTGCGCTTTTGCTCCCCCGTGAGATTGGAATTTTAAGCGCATGCATTTTTATCTGGCTGCAGTGGAAAATGTCTCCACATCTCCGTGTTGTCGCCGTTGGTAACGTGGACTGAGAGTTTAATGTTAATAACTGTTTCTCTAAAAGAATATGTGTATATTAAAGTAGAAGTGGATATGTTTATATGAAATACACTTATGCTGTAGCTGGTGTTGAGTATTATTAGTAAATGTTCAAAAGTCTTTGACCTTTTTTTGGTTTCTGTGTTGTGCTTTGTTCACAGCTGATTAATTTAAACTCAAAGAGAAGCTCCACACAGTGAAATCACAAAGCAGCATGTCCTCATCTGAGGAGCCGTCTGGCACCGTCTTACATAGGCTCATCCAGGAGCAGCTTCGCTACGGAAACCCCACTGACACACGCACTTTACTGGCCATCCAGCAGCAGGCCCTGCGTGGAGGAGGTGGGGTTGACTTGGGCCGGAGCACCCGCTCATCCTTGGAGAGCCTCAGCCAAGAGGACACCGCGCTCCCTCACCTGTCTGCCAGGCAGGAGCCCCAGGGCCAGGAGCACCAGGGGGACTACCAGCACTCAGAGAGTGGCTACCAGCTCCATGAGGAGGCGCTACCCACGTATGAGCAGGCCAAGGCACACTCCCAGTATCTTGCTTCTAACTGGGCACCCACCGTCTCTGTCAGGCAGTTCCGTGGAGAGGCCTTCCACGAGGGGGCTGACTCACTGGAGCTCAAGTGCAGCCATGTGCGGTCACTCAGCGAGCAGCGCATGCAGATATCTCTTGAGAGAAACGATGCAGTGGCCAAAGCAGAGGCCATCAAGACCACTTCACACAGCTACCCTGAGCTCCCTCAGTACAGCCAGCCAGGCCCTCAGAGGGCAGGACTTCACAAACGCAGCCCCCCACCCCAATACTCAGCCCCCATACATGGCGAAGGATTTATCCTACAGACATGCCTGGAACCAGCACAGACTGAGCAGCACAGGTACCAACTTAAAATCATCTACATGACATCAAATTTGTGTTCAGGATCCTTGTGCTCACTGTGTTCCACATTGTTGTTGGTGTGAGTAACATACACTAATTCACATTTCCTTCTTGAAATAATACCAATGAACATTTTTGTAATAGTTAGCATAGTGCAACAGGAGAGCTTTGCATGCTTTCACAAGTCTGTTCCTCTTTTAGAACCTTTATATTCTTCAAAGCTGCAGGGGACACTCGCCTACTCGCTCATCAACTCCTCAAAATAAATCCCCTTTCTTACAACTCCGAATGTAGTAGAGAAACTCAAGCAGCCACTTACACCAGATGATTACTCATTCTGATTATATTCTTTCTCCAGGTTTGTTCAGCCAACTGATGTCACCTGCTACACCAGCATGCCCCCTGCTGGATTAGAAGAGCCCAACCAAGCTGAGCTTCTGTTAATGGAGAATGAAAGACTAAGGCAAGAGCTGGAAGCCTATAGGGAGAAGACCGGACGCATCCAGAAGGTGAGACACACACACTTGTGTTGCCAAAATACACATCACAGCTGTACTGTCCATAATGCCGTTCTTTTATAATACATAACCTCTACCAGCAGCTGTTCCCCCAAACACACACACACACACTCACAGAGGAGAGCAGCAGCTGCCACCATTCACATCCGCCTGCTGTGTGTGTGTGTGAGCGCATGCGTGCATTCGTGATTAGGTGGGTGGTTGTGTTGATTTAATTCCAGTCAGGCCATATAAATCCGGTGCAATGTTTGTCAGACAGCATTGGAGCAGGTTGTGACCCTCAAATAGCTGTTGAGGGAGGGGTGTGGTGGTGATGGGGTGGGTGTTCCACAGCAAATGGCTGTTTGTTCCTCAGACTTTTTCCCAGACACCCCTCCCTAACTTGAACTTGATCAGTTACCAGATATTTTCCCTCAGTTAACATGGTGGAAACTGCTCCAGAAACATTTGACACTTCAGCCGATCTGGAATTGTGTCAGATGTCTTTGCCTTGTCTCAGCCTGAAAGAATGATAATTGTTGGAATTGGAAATTTTCCGTGTCGAGCCACAGCCCGAGTAAACATGCCTGTATGGGGCTTTCTCTGTGCACAGGCATGCACACCTTTCCTCTGATTACACCCCTCCCACACTGTGTGGTGTGTGTGTTCTCACCTGGAATTGAAGCTATCAGCCCTCAGGAACGTAGATATGAATCAGTATTACAGGGACTGGTTCGGGCTTGAATTCCTTCAAACATACACACACACAACCACACACACACACACACACACACACACAAACCAACCAAAATGTACACAACACAGTCGCATATGTATCTGTGTACAGATGTATGTACTGTACTTGTATCCACATTCCAGCTGCTTCCCTGACAAGTCAAGCAGGTTAACCAGAAAAATCCTTTCTTCACCCTCCTCCTCTCCCTCTCCCCCTTCTTCCTGTTTTTCACCCTTTCCTCTCCTCTCCTCCCCTGGTTTCCGCCTGGTCTTCTGGTTCCAGTTGGAACAGGAGATCCAGCGCATCTCAGAGGCCTACGAGACCCTGATGCAGGGCAGCAGTAAGAGGGAGAGTCTGGAGCAGAGTCTGAGGAGGAGGCTGGTGGCCGAGATCAGGAGGCTGCAGGACTTCAACAAAGATCTCAGAGGTAGATGTTGTTGTGATGATGCAGCTATGATCATCTTTATGCCGAGCTTTACACTGTAGCCTTATTTGAAGTGTTTTCTTTTGGTTGCAGAAAATCTGGAAAATGCAAGAACGCATGTTGCAAAAGAAGTCCAAGCTGCCGACCATAACCAGCACATCATGGCTAAACTTCTCGAGCAAAGTGAGAGTGCCACTTCGTTCAGTGAACATGCTCATTGGATTGCAGAGCTCTTTGTAACTTAAGGTTTCCTGTATTCAGGAATGTCACTTGCATAACATCAGTTTATTTAGGAAGAAGGCTCAATAATAGGGAATCCAGCCCATGCACCTCTTTGTTGGGCAGAAGAGGAAGTGAAGTGTCTAAACCAGCGAGTGGTGGGGAGGTGTGGTAGAATGAGCTTCCCTCCACCTGCTAGTGTGATTTATGTCGGCTGTGTTTGAAGGGCCTTGATGAGGAATGCTTGGTGCTATGTGGGTCAAAGGAAGAGGGTGCCTTTTCCGGCCTTCTCCTCCTCTCAGCAATCCACTAGTGCTTTGTTAAATTACCACTGGCCGCTATGTAGGATATCTGCTGCTCATTTTGGGGTCCAATGCCCTCACATTTTTTTCTCATCTCATTGCCCTTGTTCCTTCAAACATTTCAATTTATTCTTCTTGTAATTACAAGCTAAACAAAGCCTCACCTTTTGCTTCTCTTCCTCTGTTGCAGATGAGGAGCAGAACTTGGAGCGGGAGCGTGTTGAGAGGGAGCTGGAGCGTCTGAGGGCTACAGCAGAGGAGCAGAGTCTCCGAGCAAAGCAACTTGAGGAGGCGCTGGAGGTGGCACGAGGACGTGGCCGACAGCTGGAGGATGAGCTGAGGAGGAAGCAAGCGTATGTGGAGAAGGTTGAGCGGCTTCAGGGGGCCTTGGCTCAGTTGCAGTCGACCTGTGAGAAAAGAGAGAATTTGGAGATGAAACTGCGGACACGACTAGAACAGGAGCTTAAGAGTATCAGGGCGCAACAGGTGAATTACTGTAAAATATACCTCTGCAGGGTTCTCCCCCCCCATCTGCTTCACATTCTGCTCTTCCATCTCTACAGAGGCAGTGCCAGCCACCAGGAATGACCATGAACTCTCTCCAAGACCGTCTGACAGAGCGTGAGGAGCGGATCCTGGCCCTAGAGGCTGACATGGTGCGATGGGAGCAAAAGTACCTGGAGGAGAGCACCATGAGGCAGTTTGCCATGGAGGTGGCTGCCACAGCTGCTGCCCAGAGGTAACAGTCTCTGCCATGACATCTCCTCGAATTAAATTTGCTTCTTTTAAATTTCAGTATTCAAATCTTTACAGAGACACCACCATCATTAACCACTCGCCTTGCCACTCCTCTAACAACAGCTTCAATGAAGATCCAGTATCTGACCATAGGAACCGAGAAATGGAGAACAGGTGCATATCTCTCAACTTTAAAATATCACCTGTGTAAATTATCACTTTGCTTCCAATTATCTGCTTTCTCACATTCGTCATGTCATGTTTCAGGATCCGTGCTCTGTATGCTCAGATCTTGGAAAAGGATGCAGTGATTAAGATACTTCACCAGAGATTGCACCAGGACCAGGGTCAGAAGGATGAGCAAAGTCGCCGTACCAACCTCTTGAACACAGCAGGGGCTCCTCTCCGACCTGCCTCCTCCACTCCCTCCATTTGCACTGCGATGACCGCCACCAAGAGCAGGGGTGAGGAGCCTAATATTGCCCTACATATCATCTACTGATGCACGATAAATGAATGCCAGAATGCTGACAGATTTACTTTTAATGCAGTAATATAATGTTCTAATGTTTGTTGGGCTGTCATGTAGGTAAGAGTCTGTCAGATGACCAGACTTTGCCAAACCATCTGACTCAGTCTGAACCTGGGACTCTGGAGGAGGTGAAGGGAACCAAGGATGCTTACAGCATAACTAAGCTCAACCACGGCAAGTCATCTATTAAAAACATTATGTACATACAAATACAGTATGCATGTGTGAGTGTGTGTTTACAAGAAACGATAATCTGATCAGCCTACTACCATAAAAGTGGAGTAATAAATGATTTGCAAACATGCAAAAGTATTTAAAGCATGGCCTGTGTAAATATACCTGCACAAGGCTGGGCTACATTGGACCATTGATTATCCCAAGTTGCAGCGTCAACAGCCAATAATAAAGCAGCTATTCAGGTCACGGCTCATAATGTGTGCTTGTGGAATGTGAATGGTGAGGAAATCATTTAGATCTATTGACTGAGCGAGTGCAAAAAAAAATCTGTTAACCATTAGCCATTTTCTACTGTTTTAATCTGAAGACATTAATATAATTATCCATTGACTTTCCTTTCCTCCTACTATCAGACAAGGCAACGCCTAAGAAGTTGCTGTTAAACCCCTTCAAAGGGCTTGACGAGTTGGACTCAGAGGCGGTGGAAATCTTCATTTAAAGGATCACACACACACACATACACACACACACACACACACACACACACACATATTTTAGTGTCAGAGCTGTGCTCAGACTTACACTGCAGGTCAGCTTCCTGGCTGACTCTTCACAGGCACATGGGCAGTATTTTGTATTGTGACAGAGATAACATGTTCTCAGAGAGTGTATGCCAACATATTTATATATGCAATAAATATACAGAATTGCTGCTTTCCCATATATTATCCCTTTACCTTCTCTCCCAACCCCGTAAATAAAGAAGCTACAGGCTTATCTCTCTTTTCCTCACAGTACAAATATTATCTTTACGCTGGTCCAGATGAGTATTCACTACTGTGAGTTAGTTATCCAAGCTGCATCCCTCTTCTCTCAATAAATGTGGATTTATCCTAAGAAACCTGATTATATTCTCATCTAAACTGTTTGGAAGACTTACCCTTACTAAATAATTTAAGCTTTTAACACAAAAGACTGTTAAAACGCCCCAGAATTCTGCCTGCTTAAACCTCGAGCAGCTGGCTCTGCAAAGGTGACGAAGAACTGACACAGACCCAGTGTTTGTAATGTTACATCATGGTGTTGATCTCATCATCTGTGTTTGTTTCCCTTTTTCTAAAGTATGTATGCAGGTGTGATTAAAGTAAGTGTGAATGTTTTCCTGATCAGGTGAATCTGCTGGTTCGGTCACCTTTGTGGATATTTGAAAACTACACCATGTTGATGTGTGTTAACTGTGAGCATTGAACTAACTAATAGGTTAGGTTACTACTACTACTACAACAGTTATAATAATGATAATAATAATAATAATAAAAATTATTATTATTATAATTATTATTATTATTGCTTGTTATTATTTTAGATGATATTGTGCTTTGAGCAATATGCCAAAGAGTTTATGTATGTTTGTTTTAAATTATGTGCTGACAATCATGGTCATGTCGAGCTGTTCCAAACCAAACCAGCATTTCTTGAACTGAGAACAATATGAAGGTTTTTACAGTTGAATCATGCAATATTTGATAAAAAAATAAAATATTCTAATTTCCATGAAGTCTTCCCCTTGGCATGTGAATATTTTTTATATTTGGTGTCTTTACTGGTATAGAAATGTTTTCCTCTTTCTTGACCTTTATATCCTGGTTTGTCTGTGCTGTGGCCCCACCACGGTATTCATTAATGAATACCAGAGCCACATTCCTTCGGGTTCAGCTTTCTCGGTTGGCCCAGCTCTCTTGTTCTCGTGCTATGAAGAGCAATGCTTGTCGTAGATAACATTCTCATTGGGACATGTAACTCAATATATTTCAAAGACAGGTTTCTCCCAGATTAGCCACTAATGCACTGCAGAGCACCTCCACCACTATAACAGAACTACAGGATTTTAAGATTAGATGAGAGAATGGAGATTTCTCTTTCCGAATTGAGTGCTCAGTTTGAGGCGGGTTAGCCACACTGGCAATGAGGCCCCACAATGCAACAAGACAAGAAGGACAATGACATGAGTCTTGTGGTGTCATCAGTGTCATCATCACGCACACTGGAAGGCAACCCACCCTATACATACTATATATATATATATATATATGCCCTAGCTTCAGCAAACAATAACTGTTTTTTCAACAACCTCACACAACTATTGTTTGTTTATTTTTCACTTTTCATGTGTTTACATTGCTTTGATTTCGTTAGTTTGATTCTCTTCGTTGATGATGAAGGTTGTTGATAATAACAGAAGAGTCAAAGCTCATCAACTAATATTGTAAAATTTGATATAATCTACCTACATTTAAATTCTTCTAGATTCTATTGGCTCTTACTTTGTGGGCTAAGATTACTATAGTTAAAATAAATTGATATGGTGAAATTGGACATTTACATTTTTTTTTTAAATCCTTTATTTAGAACTTTTCATTTCAAAATCAACACAAATAATCAAGGCAGAGGTATTTAGGGGGGGGGGCAGCTTGCAACGTCGGACCGGGCGTGGGGGGGTGCTTGTATAACATGGGGGGGGTCACATCGTGTTACGCGCGATGATGAACGTAGGAGAAACAGCGCTGCGTTGGATGCGACACAAACGACT
>CAESWR010001802.1:0-10437 GCA_903171835.1 Mullus surmuletus
CCTCCTGTGTGCACCAGGCGCAGGTGGGGCCGATCTGTAGACACTCATCACAAGTCACAGCGCTGCTGGCTAAACATGATCCTTCAGAAAAACAAAACAAAACAAGAAAGCACTGATAAACATTTGAAAGCTGTGAAAGCTGCTTGTAGTGAACTAGGTGGACAAAAACACTCTTAAGGACTGTAAGTTACTTACAATTAATAATTAACAGCTGTTCGGTATTTGTTATTGTCAATGTTGTTGTGTTCTGATAAGTTAATTAACTTATGCAAATGTCAAGTTATGGAATTTGTTGGCAACACAAGTTAATTTCTCTTTACTGCGAGTTTGGTAGTTTATAAAAAAAAATTAAAAAATCACAGCGATTCACTCTACCTTCTTCCAAAAGCATAATTTTAACTACTGCCCCTGCCTTTATAATAGCAGTAAACATAGTAATAAGAAAAAAAATAGTGTGATTTATTGGCAAAGAAACATCAAAATAGTTACATGTAGAGAGTAACTCAGGCCAGGCTAGGATGATGACGTTTCAATGACGTCATAAAGCGCCTTGTATGGACCGTTGACACACTTTGCACCTAATAAACTTGTTTATTTTCTGCTTACCCTCCACGCTGTTGATCCACAGAATCAGGCTCAGCAGCAACAGACCCATTAGTCCCTGAGGTAGCCTCTTCCGAGCAGGCAGGAGGATGAGAAGAAGAAGGAGCAGAAGAAGAAGAGTTGTCTCATATTTACAACAGCAGTCAAACGCGTCGTCAGCTGAGCGTAGACTGGAGGAGTGCGCCGCCGTCCCGTCGTCCTACCTGGGAAAGGGAGGGGAAAGGGAGGGGAGGGGGAGGGGGAGGGTGGGGGGAGGGTGAGTCCCACCTGAGAACGTGGGAGGGAGGAGGTGGAGGAGGGGGAGTCCACCTCACCTGTTGCCTTTTATGTACACTTCCGGCCAGGTGAGTGAAGCAGGTGGGCCCGACGGCGTGTACCAGGTATGCTAACAAGCTAACATAGCAGTCCGCGTTTAACTCCATAATATCATGACGCTAAAGCCCATTTGTCCACATTAACTCCAAATAATTGTAGCAATAGTGCATTAGAATAAGTGACTTCAGCACTGACACTGTAGTAGAAACGTTTTTTTTCATCTATTTGATAACTATCTTTGCTCATTTTTTTAATATCTTCTGTTTTTTTTTCATCTGCAGCACATCTCAGTGTTCAATTCAATACTTAATTTGGCCCTCAAGCAGCAACTTTAAGGCAGCACAGTGCAAAAAAACTAAAACTATAAAAAATAGAATAGAATAAAATACAAAACAGACAGGAAGAAGAATACAAGCAAAGCAATAACAGGCTCAGCAATTAGAAAACCCTGTTACAGCTGTTTTAGATAAGTACAGTGAATGAACTTGAGCTAAATGATAAATTCAAAATTCATTAATGGAGTTAGATTTAAAGCCACATAGCCCGGTTTTGGAAGTATTCTCAGCAAGTGTGTGGTTTGTTGAGGTTCCATTTACTAACTTTGTAATGAACCAAATCATTGTAAAACACTTGGCTAAATGAGAACTGGACTGAGGCTTAAACCCAGAGCTGCTAGTTTCACCTTCCACAGGAATCATGGAGGTTCCCCTCACGATATGATCTTCAACTAACTTGGAGCAAAGGCATTTGCTAAAAGAATTCTAGAATGGGATTTAAAACTATTAGACTCTCAGTTTACTTTTACTAAATTGAGAGATGGGACCCGTGTGCTACGGAAGCTTTTTCTTCGTAAAATTAAGCAAAAGCACATCCTAGATTTGAGCCAAAGTCTAGAGTCCAAGATTGTATCCACTAAACCAAGGGATTGTATTGTCTAAGAGCTCATGTAGGTTCCATGTACTAAGTTAGTCCATGAACCTGAAGGCTGGAGCCCTCCGAGCCAAATTCATTTTCTGCATGAGTATGAGGTCCAAAAATGAAAAGATTCTGTCACCACGAGCGGATCTAAGAGTTAGAAACTTGTGACGTGGAAGTTCACTGGTTGAACGACGGCGTTTCTGCCGTAACAGCATATTATATGTTAAGAACGTACACCGACGAAAGCAGCATCCCCTGCCCAATAGGAGCGTGGAGTGGGCGTGGCCACACACAGTTCACTGACATTTAAAGGTACACGCACAGAAACAGCCCGTTTTCAGGAGAGCTCTCTAGAGCCACTTTTAGACCGGCTGAAATTAAGTACCAAAGCTGAATTTGCAGGAATAAACTTTTAGAATAATGTTTTTGGGCCTCTGGCAACTAAATGAAATTGTGTCAAATACCCCATAGAAGGTGACCTTTAAAAGCAAAACTAGCAATCGTTTATGGAAAGAAACTATGGATTTCTCGAAAGGCTAAAGGCAAATTCTTCAAACAGTATATCTTTTTAATGCTTTGGTGATTTAATTTTGCACTCTCCGGCCTTTGTTCACTTCTGTCTTTTAAGGGAGTTTAATCGATTTCGATTTTCATAGAGCTGCTGGCACTTTCTTTGATATTATACAATCATTTATAATATGTGTGCTTGTGATTCCACTTTCAAATTTCAGTTATCCCAAATTTGTAAACTACAATTCATCATAATTTAAGTGATATAACATGTTTCCTTTCTTCATGTTTCTTCTTTGTGTTCGACAAAACCATCATTCCGGTATTACTGTGCTTAGCAATGTCATACTTAGTCATACTCAGAGGGTGTGGGAGAAATAAAGGTTGTTGACATAATTCTGTTACACATTCAGGTTAAGTTTACTATTTGCCAAAGCAGCTGAGGATTGTCTCATTGCATTTCTGTGTCAGTGTACCAGGCTTGTTTTTATCGTTCGCTGCCATAATGTTGCTTAATCATTTAGCCGTGGCCAACGTGAACAATAAAATACAGACAGGCCACACCGTGAGTCAATATTGCCTTTATGTTCCTTTTAGCAGACACCTCCGCAGATTTGTTAATCTTTAACAACACTGTGTATCTGAATGTGAATAATTCTCATTGTCTGACCAAAATTCTGCCTCATGGCATTTAAGTCGGACAAAAACGCGCCTGTAACTGCGAAGGTGTCCATTGACAGCTGCAGTGCTAATATCCTTGCGTATGTCGACTTATAGGAATCTCACAATTCGGCGCCACACCCCTATGGATGTTGGTCCCATCTGTCACCCCAAACCAAACACCCTCCACTCCCCCACTAGTCTCTCACTGTGTATTTCGATCCACCTTACCCGGCGGCCTTCGTGAAATATTGGCCTGTTAATCTCTGCTTGCATGTAGCCCGTCAATTAAGCCCCCTGTAACCCCCTCTCTCCTAGTTTACTGTCCGTCAGTCTATCTTTGAGTTGCCTTTTTTTTATTCTCAGATTTTTCAAGCACTATCTCATCATGATGCAATCAAGTGCCAACCTTCTGCAACACCTCACCTCTGAGCGGCGGGTTATGTCTAAGGCCATGCGTCCTCAGATACCGGTTTCTCCACAGAACGGCTTGAGGAGAAATGAAGGTTTTCGCTATGCATATCACGACGTGATTTTGTGTCACTCTCATTAAAATTCAGCTGATCTATAAATTATTCCCTCACAAATCTGCCTCAAAGCTCCTTGAGACAGGCCTTTGCATATACTTTGCATAGAAATGGAGAAATGTGTGAACCTTGCAGTGAGCCCACTCACCTTCAGGGGCGTCCTCGGAAAACATGCTGTCCCGCCCGCGTCTGTCTCCCCTGTCACCGAGTGAAAAATGGAGAGGACCGGGGAAGCATCAGGCCAGCACATTCAGTTCTATTGTATCGCAGCAGTCGTCAGAGTAACAGTAAACCTATTGTAACGGCGCCCTTTATGAAGCATGGCGCTGGGGTGACCCTGCCGCCCATGCTCCCTGGCTCATGTGTGCATGTGTGGGTGTTTGCACAAGCTCCGACTTGCTTGTGTGTGTGTAAGTGTGTGTGTGTGCCTGTGATGATGATGAGTGACAGTAGCAACTGCCTGAGACCTCCACAGGAACTATCACTGCTGCTGCTGCTGCTTCTTTGTGAAGGAACCCTGGTTGATCTGTAAGGGTCGAGAGCCACACAAATGGTACAGACTCGGGAGAGAATTATCTCATTCGTATTGTGTGAATGTGTGTGTGAATGTGCAGATGTTTGCTCAAGTTCAATTACTTCCTGCTGTGTGTAGGGAGTGCCGGTGCTGTAATATTGCCTTCGTGCAGTGGTATGGCTGGAATGCACGTGTACACAGGGAAATAAACAATAGAGCACTGACCTTTACAATAAAAGAATCAAGGAGTAAAGATTGTACCATCATGAAAACTCATTTTTTTGTCTTGTGAAACAACTGGAAAACAAGAAACCTGTGAGCTAGAGAGGAGAGCGTCACACTTCCTGGAAACACTGGGAAAAATAAACTTCTCTACATTTCCAGAGCTGAGGTTTGGAGAGGAGAAGTGGTCTTCAAGTGACAAAGTCAAAGAGCGCAACTGTTGAGGAACAAAACGCTGATCGAAAAGATGAACATATGAGAGGCAGCTGATGTGTTGGCATGTCATCCCCCGTGCCTGCATGGTTTCTCTATGGATGCTCCGGCCTCCTCCCACACACCAGAAATGGGTTAGAGAAACACACAGCTTTGGTTCGTTTGGGGGACTAGATTAGCTATCTGTGTGAATGGTTATTAGGTTTCTAATGTGCTTGCACTGTGATTGACAGGCGGTCCTGCTCTCGCCTGGTGTCTGCTGGTATAAACTGGTCTGTTCTGGATGAATGAGACAGCTGATATGTCTTGTTTGTTTAATGATGGTAATAGTTACCATCAATAACAATAACAATAAGCAATAGCTTACTTGAATACTGTGGTATTAAAGTGCAATTGCTGTTTTCCTTTATGGCATTATTTGCCAAATATGTACTGTAAAGCTGTTGGCATTCAATTTTTAATCATGTCAGACAAAAGATATTTCAATTAGCAAGTTGTGCAAATCTTTTCAAATGTGCAAATCAAAGTCACAAAGGGGATTTAAATGATGTTTTACCACTAGATGCTGCAAGTGAGCACCAGCATTTCAGGGGCACACCCACTTTTGCTTGGGCCGCACCTCTATGTTTGACTTACATACTGCCTTACCCTTAAGCATGCCAAGCCAGTGTTGACTCTCGTCTTCTGCCTCTTCATCAGACATTTGTTTGGCAATGGAACATGTTTTCTTGGTTGGACTTAACTTTCATGCGCATTTAAATATGCAGATATGTGGGGAGGTCCCAGTAGTTTGACAGAGAACAGGCTCACATGCACTAACATGCATGCACCACCAAAACAGAGAACCAACAAGCTCGGGTATCAATCATCACAGAGGGAGTTTAACTGCAGTCAGCGATCAGCATACCATAATTCCCTCACAACCTTGTTTATGCTAAATTAAAGTTTAATGTCTTGTATACGGTGCCTTTAAGATGTACACCTTAATTCTACTGTCATGCCACTGAGGAAGCAACGTCCATGGGCACGCAAAAGAAGTCTATATCATTATTGGTTGGTTCAGACCATAATCTGAAAGTCCATACTATTCCCAGATTATGGTGTCTATATCACGTCATGTGGTTATTGTGATGTCCAGATTTGGGCCAGATGTCCAGCCTGGCCAATCTGAGGGCGTCGAGTTTGGAAGCAAAGAGGTCTGTTCAACGTTGCCGGACTATTTTTCTGCTCAGTGGGATGCCGTTCTGTTTTGATCCAATGGCTAATTTATCATCAGGCCACATTCAGAATGCGATGAGATAACAACTCTATATTTGTATCTTTTTGCTTTGAAAAAAAAGTGTTTCTTGCCAGGTATGACCTATTCAGGGACCTGAACGACCCCAATCAGGGATCTGTTTGTTAATTATTTCAAAACATTAAGGTGGCTGGAGATTGCAATTTCACTCAGCCTGTATCGTGTCCCATACAAAAGGTTTAAAGGTCCCATATTATACATTTTTTCAACAATTTTATATAGGTGTCAGAGGTCCAACAACACCGTATGCAAAGTATATTACCCCAAATTCAGCCTTGGTCCTGAATTTAGCCACTCTAAAAGTCACTTTCGTGAGTTCTACTGAGAACGGGCTGTTTCTGTGTCTGTACCAATGTTCATGAGCGGTGTCTGGCCACGCCCACTCCACGCTCCTCTCAGGGAGCGCATAGACATATGTAGGTGAGAGGTTGCGGCTCTCGCTGGCAATACCATGCACAAATGTTTATGGGTGGACTTAGGGCGATGGCTATCGTAATAGTAATTGAGCCCAAACAAACACCTCAAGCTCTGCTGCAGCCTTTATCAGTGCAACGTTGCAGCCATGTAACAAATCTCAATAAACAAACCAACCAACAAACACACAAGGTACACCAGCACCTCTCATTAGCCTGAGCTGCTGCGGCTACTATCAGCTACCTTGTGCGCCGCCACGGACACAATGACCGGGCGCACATACACAGTAAAGCAACACAACATGGAGTGACTTCCAGCTCCAACCTTTGAAGTTGTGTCACGGACGTTTGATACCGATCCATGCTTCATCCCAGCTTCAGCTGTTTAGCGAAGCCTGCTTTGTATGCACCCATGTTTAGAAAGCAGTCCTCCGTGAGATGCCGGGCGCACACATGCAAAACTTTAGGAAGTTTTGTTGATACATGTCAGAGGCTCAGACGAAAGGGAGTAAAAACAGACCTCTGTGCTCTTAGATGCGGCCAACAACAGAGCAGCTGCCATGCTTTTCTAGTACCTTCGCTGTGTGTTTTTGCCGCTCGCTCTGTAAATTTAGAGGGTGGGCTCATCTATCCGGGGGGCCAGTCAAAAACAGCATCCACTACCGAGGGGAGTGTTTTTTTTTCTTCTTGACGTCACAAAGGGAAGAGTCTCAGACTTGCCTGTTCCAGCACACATTCGCAAGTGAGGGAGGAGACAGAATTTTTTCATGTCTGGTGCCTCATACACAGGCTATAGGGACACACATAACTGTTAGAAAACTTTTATAAAGTGAATTTTGCATAAAATGGGACCTTTAACAAACTTTGGGAACAACATATTGCTCCACATCAGACGAGAGAAGGCCATGTCGAAAATTAAGGGAGAAATTAATGGAGGCCAAAAGCAAAACCAACATCTTCTACACAGCTCTCAAGTGTTGCATCGCTGCCGTGCATCCCGCTAAGTGAATGACACTGGATACTGAGGCGGGCCTCCCCTCCTGATGTCTGTGCCCTGCGTAACCTTCGTCCTCCTCAAGGGATCTGCGCCATGTGTCCCTTCAGCTGTGGAGAATTAAAAGCCAGACAGAGCAAAAAAAAGCGGGGGGGCGGGGGGACTCTACTTGGCATGTTAGCCATGTTCAAAGGGTTGACACCATCACAATAGGCATTTGATGGACATCTGTGTGTGTGTGCTTGGGGTGTATAGGACTTGTATGTCTATCCCCTTAGTTGAGGCTGGATTGGGTTGGTGTGTGTGTGTGTGTGTGTATGTGTGTGTGTGTGTGTGATTGCTAATCTTGCACCCTGGACGTTTTGATCCCTTTGACTGTTAAGTGATGGGGCATGGTGCCTTTATGTCTCAGGGATCAGTCAGAGCTTAAGAATGGAGATCCGGTCTAAGAGAGAATCTACAAAAAGTGTGTGTGTGAGTGTGTGTGCCTGAAATAGTGCAGGAAAGTCCTTGGGCATGAGATCACACATGTCGCACTTGTTGGCCATCCAATCCATCATAAAGCGTATGTATTGGAGCAGATATGGTTACTGCAAAAATATGTCCAAAATTGAGATTGTGCAGGAGCAGCGATGGTTCGCAGCGCCCTCTGCTGTTGCAACACAAGAATAACACATGAACTGGTCTCAAAGCTTCCTCTGTTTGGTTCGTGCAGAGATGATGTGGAAATGATGTGAAAGAAAAGACCAGTGTATTTTTTTTCTCCTCAGACTGACTACAAATGAGTCGCACCTTGGTTGGTGTTATTTTTGAAACTTTAACCACAAAAAGAACTAAGTCGGAATATATTTACCTCCACTGCTTTACACATGTACCTGAATTATTATTGATTATCATTATTATTATTATCATTAGACATGATAATAATAATATAACCTGGAGTAAAAATCACAGTTCTGTATTTGCCTTTCTTTGAACAAGCATTTCTCAAATACAGACTGTAACTACTACTGCTTAGGCAATGGGTGATATTTTTCGTCACTCTTTTTGAACCCATCACACCTCTAGAAAAATAGATATATAGTAGAAATATAGTGAGGACATACAACAGGCACTCATTTTGATTACATTTGCTAAATATTTAAACAAAAGCTTCACTTTTGAATACATTGAACAATATATTTCGGACCCATTTTCGAATCTCTGTAGACAGATATGATGTCAAACTACTGTATTACCGGTTTGGGTCTTTTGACAGGATTTGATAACAATGAGGAAAAATATAATGTAACCCCCAAAGTTAACTTCAGAGACACAAGAACAGAAATTGCGAAGCGGCGAGTCAAGAAATCCCAGTTAATTAAAAAGACAAGAGTCATGTCTGAGAAAGAGAAGAGCCTTTTATTCAGCACTGTTTCAAATGTTTTCAAAGGAGAAAGAGAAAGAAAGAGAGAGCAAGGGGATGATTGTTTGAGAATTGGTTGAGGATGACAGGAGAAACAATGAGGATAAAATGTACAAGATTCTTTTTTTCGTTTCATTTCTTTCTTTCTTTTTTTTTTTAACTTTTTTTTTTCAGCAATAAATGTTCAGAATGAGAAATCCCCTGCAGTAGCAGTCGGGTTAGTGTTTCCCTTTGTGAGCAATTATTGCTGCAGCATTACTGATCAGGCAAAGCACCACCCTTGTAGCTATGATCGTTTCGTCATCTTTAGTGTAGAGGTTCAGGGGGGAAAAAAGCAAAGCAAACTGTAAAACGTTTTTTTTGTTAAACACAACTTTTGGCCCTATATCATTTACACACATCTTTTTTTTTGACCATTCAAACCATTGAGACACAATCCATCCATCACCATGTATGTCACCGACACGTCAGCCTCTGATTTCAGCTCTGAACGAAATACTGCAAAATCAGAGACACCTTACGCATAAAATGCTGCATTTATTTTGCACAAGGCTAGAATTGTACGTTTTTTTCCCCCACGCATTCAGATTGTTTGGCATGTACGGCATTATTAGGTTTCTGTATCACCCAAATCTTTTGGGAGAGCCTTACAGGAGCAGTTTAATGCAGGATTAAGATTTTTTTTTAGGCCCTTTTGTTTTTAAGGGAAAAAAACAGAAAAGGTAAGGAACAGTGGTGCATCATTTAACATCTGGCTAGAAATGGCAAAAAGGCAGAAAAGTTTCACCAAACAAATGCATGGAAGCGTGCATTTGTTTATTCAAGCAACTATTTTAAAAAGGAGAGGCTAGTCGTTCTCTAAATGGAGCATCAAAACGTAACAACAGCACCAGGGAGGAAAAAAAAAAAAAAAAGAAAAGAAGCGACGACAAATAAAAGATGAGGCAAAAAAGCACAACGTCTCTTTAAAAATGAAGAAGAGAAACTCTGCATGAGGGAGACAAATGGTAGAAGTCCTATTCAGCCAGCTCCTGAGCGTGGCTTTTGTTCTGCTTCATAGACTCTGGTGCTAAAGGGGCTTTACCTGCAAACCCCTCAGCACCAGCTGACTCAGAACCATGAGGTAGATATCACTGGCCAAACTGACCGCAAGAGAGAGAGAGAGAAAAAAAAGAAACACACCTAAAAGATGCCCATTTGGTGTAAAACTTAATTTCATAAAAGTACAGCTCTTGTTTCTTATCATTTCTGGAGTTTTAAAAAAAAAAGCAAAGAGGAGAAAACAGAACAAATGACCTTGCTCTGAGTTTGTCACCCATTCTTCTTTTTTTTCCCTCAGTATTGCAGCGGGACTCTCATCATCTTTATTGCTACCAGAAGTCTAGATAGCGAAAACACTTGAACACGACAGACGTCCAGCCACCCGTCGGATGGAGACGTGACCCCTGATCGAGTCGAATGAATGAATGGATGAACGTGACGTAAGCAAGGCACCTTTTTCCAATAAGTCAGGTAATTTCTAATGAGATGGTGGTTACCTCTGTCTGGGTTTTTTTCTCCGTACACAACTCTGTGACGACTGCGGGACCCAAACATGAAGGTTTTTGTTGTTGTTGTTGTTTTTTAACTTCAGTGCAAACAAGGTTTTGCAAGGTTTTACATATGTCACATACAAAGTAACCTTTAAAAAAATCATAAAAACCTTGAAGGGGGGAGGGGCGCTATCTCATTCTCATGCATTTAATATCACATCATACTGGGGGATGATTGGAGTGTTTGGGGAGCGTGGGGGTGGGTTGATGTGTGTGTGCAAGGGGTGTGTGTGTTGGGGGGGGGGGGGGGGGGG
>CAESWR010001802.1:55863-75097 GCA_903171835.1 Mullus surmuletus
TCTGAGACAGTGACCTAGAAAGCAATGGTGTAATATCATTGCCCATGGCTGCGTATTTGTACAAGTCTAACAAAATGTGTGTGTGTGTGTCCTGTGGAGGACAGCGCACACACACACACACACACACACAAACACACACAGACACGCACACAGACACACACACACACAGGGTAGATATAGTACCCTAGTGTTGTCGGGCTGGAAGATCCCAATTGGGTATTTGAGCTGGTTTAGCACAGCCTGGTGATTTGCTTCTGTCCCAAAAGAGATGAATCAAGAAATGCCCTCTAGTTGCCAGCTCTCACCCACACACCCTGCAGGCCACAATGATGTGTTGACACAACATTTTTGACACAACAGTGCAATGAGCCATTTGTCCTTCTTACCAGGTTCCACTTCTCATTGCTAATTAAACATCTGTCTCTCTTAATTTCACCTCCACAGATGGCCACAGACCTGTGCAGGTGATCATCACGGAGGCGGGAAAACAGCCAGACTCCCACCCTATCCAGTGGAACCCACCTTCCTCTGTTCACATCACCCAGTACATCCTTAAATGGAAAATTGTGAGTGATATTTTCCTTTTTTTTCACCCAGAGTTTACAAACCCACTGCAAATGCAAAGATGGCCCTAGATCTGAATAAGTGCATGAGGATGTTTGGGCATTGCCAAGGAAAACATACCCCCTACCCATGTTTCTTTTTCACACGTCTTTGAAGACCTCAAAGGCTGCCTGTCTGGTTGAAATTAAGGCCCAACCAAATTCCTTTTAGAGTGTTTGTGTATTTTGGACAGCACCATTCTTCCCCTTTGGGCCCCTCCCTGCTCAGAAAGTTTGTAATTTTCCAAGAGGGGTGCAAAGAAAATACTGCTGCACAAAAGCTTTACACTTGTTAAACATGACTCGACCCAGAGCTCTAACCGATCATCGTCCCTGCAGAAAAACTCCCGTCAACCCTGGAATGAGGTCAACATCCCCAACCACCTCAACTCCTACACAATCAGCGGTCTTCGTCCGGGCATCACCTATGAGGGTCAGCTGATCAGCATCCTCCGCTACGGACAGCGTGAGGTCACTCGTTTTGATTTCACCACCACCCACGGTTCCTGTGAGTTCTCTAGACAGCATCTTCGCACCACAGAAAGCGGATGTACACGGATTTACGTGACGTATTCTGACGTATCCTATTGTTTCTCCAGTGGAAAGGTCAGAGGGAGAGACGTCCAAACCCCCTCCCGAGGTGGACACCTCTGAGTCCGTGACAGAAATCACATCCAACAGCTTCGTCGTGTCCTGGACTTCGGCCTCGTCCACCATCTCCGGCTTCAGGGTGGAGTATGAGCTCAGCGAGGATGGGGCCAAACCTAAATACTTGGGTAAGAGGAGCTGATGTTACTGTATTGAACCGGCCTAAAAACTGTGTACCACCGTGGTTATTCACTAAGCCACCCCCATCCTATAGATATTCCTCGCACCGCCACTTCCGTTACGATCGGGGACCTTCTGCCGGGACGCAGGTACAACGTCAATGTGTACGAGCTGCCAACTAATGGAAACCCCAACCTCATCCTTACCACCTCGAAGACCACAGGTAGGAGAATGCTGCCCCTCATCACTGTTTTATAGCAAAGAGCAAATGCCATTCTTTTCTCCTACAGCTCCTGACACGCCTTCACGCCATGCTGTTGATGACGTTGGAGAGACATCCATTCGAGTCAGCTGGAACAGACCTCAGGCTCCCATCACTGGTACGGAATCCCTCTGTGGATGTGTTTGCGTTTCATATAAAGTAGTTATTTTCACCCTTTATCTTTCTCGTGGCATCAGGGTACCGCGTGGTGTACACGCCATCGCTGGAGGGCAGCAGCACCGAGCTCAACCTGCCAGACTCCGACACCTCCGTGACCCTGGTTGACCTTCGCCCTGGCCTGCTTTACAACATCAGCATCTACGCCGTGAAGGAGGAGCAGGAGAGTGAGCCTGTTTTCGTGCAGGTCCACACTGCTGGATCTTCTACACCAGGTACATGACTTCATACATAGAAGCCATTTTTTGACACTAATGAGGAAGTACTACTTTCTATTTTAGATACAAAAAATGTAACTCAAGTTATTATCAATTATCAATTTAATTGTGGAAAAACTTTGTAGAGATTTGCTGAGAGCTTTGTAATCAAATCTAATGTTTGTATTAGCAGCTAAAACACTTTATGAAGTCACAGAAAACTGTCTTCGTGCACACGTGCACACGCGCACACACACACACTAATTATTTAAAGGGCTGAATTTCCATTTCTGACATCCTCCTGCTGCTGCCTGTCATGTGGCAATTTATTGTTTTGTTATTCTTGCTAAAGCAAAACCAGATGCTGTTGAGAATTTCTCTAAATACCTTCAACATTGAAAAAGTGCCATTTAATCTGGGCTGATTCTGGAGAAAACCTGTTGCTCAACACATTTGAGCAAAGAAACACTTTTTAAAAGTTACATAACGGTATATTGATTTTTAAGATTTTTTTTGTTGTACTTAAACTTGGTGAATAGACTCCCACTCATAAACACCGTCTTTAATTTTACACCTGAATATGCATTTTTCTCTCCTTAAACGCCTTTATTAGGGTGACAAAATGTAGATGAATGCAAGTGTTTCCTCTCTAATGGTGCCTCTAATATTCTGCCATTTGCTGTCCACAGAGGAGGTCATGGCGCCCACCGACCTGCAGTTCTACGACGTTTCAGATGTAAAGATCGCCATCACATGGACCGGCCCACCCAGCGAGGTGACCGGTTACAGGGTAATGTTTTCGCCTGTTGGCCCCAATGGGAGGGATATGCGACCCCTGCAGCTGCCCATCTCGCCCAACGCGTACGCCGACATCACCCACCTGCAGCCCGGCACACTCTACAGATTCTACGTCTACGCCATCCACGGTGGAGTGGAGAGCGAGCCGCTTGTTGGGGAGAAAACAACCAGTGAGTGTGGACACGTAAACCATAAAAATGTGGAGAAACACTTGATATCTTTTGCCTTACCTGGTTTATACGCTCTCCAGAACCCGATGCCCCCACTGAGGTGCGCTTTACTGACATCGGTTCGGACAATGCTTTGGTGATCTGGGAGGCCCCCCGTGCCATCGTGTCAGGCTACCGTCTCCTCTTGAGCATCGAGGGCTCCAACCCCATTGAGAAGAGGATCCCTGGCAGCGCCACGCAGTACCCTCTCCGAAATCTGCGTCCAAACACCCCTTACACCGCCACCCTGCACTCTGAACTGGACAACGTTCTCAGCGAGGGCGTCACCACCAACTTCAACACAGGTGAAAGTTTGAAGACAAACAGAACGTCTGAACAGACAAATGGTTTCAGTGACCATAACGTTGCCCCCCCCCGCCCCGTTCTCTCTAGAGCCCCAGTTTGGAAACGCGCCTCCTTTCAGCACCGAGGTCACTGACACCGCTATCATCATCACTTGGATTCCTCTCCGGAGGTTCAGTTACAAGGTAGGAACCTGCATTAAAGTTAAAAGTCAAAGTCAGCTTTATTGTCAATCAACCATCTGTACAAGACATAAAGAGAGGACATAAATTACTGTCTCTAATATACCAGTATATATAAATTACAAACAATATATCTGCGCACCACATGGAGATCATTCATTTTGGCAAAAGAAGGCAGCTTTAATGCCATAGTCATTTCTTGCCATGGTTTGAATCCCAATTTGTCATATTCAAATGCTCACCCGACCAGCCTAGTTAGAACTAGTTGTAGCCCCTTTATAGCATCATTTTTTATCAATTTGTTTTCATACTGCGGTCCATAAATCCTTTGAATCACTCACCAACCAGCAACAACCGGCTGTTAATGACTAACCAGTAAACATGTGATTGCTTCTACCTGCGGATGAGCCAGACCTTTTATTTTGAAGCTTGTGGAGAGTTAAAAAAGATTAGAAAATGAATGAAACCTGTTTTCAACCTATTGAAGTGGTGTACCGATGGCGTTCTTGCGCATGACAGGACATATTTAAAGTGTCTGATCAGAGAGCATCCACCTTCTCTCCAGCTCTCTGTGCTGCCTGGCCTCAACGGAGAGTCCCCCAGAGATCAGACCTCCGACAACGGACGCATTAACATCGACGGTCTGACCCCTGGAACCGAGTACACCTACAGCGTTCAGCCCATCTTCAACGGACGCAACCGCGGAAACCCCATCACCCGTAATGTTGTCACCTGTGCGTATCCAATCACTATACACACTTCAGAAATACGTTGTATAACCGCCACGTCCCCCTGCCCACGCCATTTGTGAGAAGCTAGTACCGTTATTCTCATGCTTGTGTCATGGTCTACTTTGGCAGCTCTGTCTCCCCCCACTGATCTGAGAGTGCAGTCCAACCCTGACACTGGAGACCTCACTGTCCACTGGGTAGCCTCCAGAACACCAGGTAAATATTGACTGTGCTCGCCACACTGCCCACTCAAAGACCTGTCTATTCACTGGCCTTCAATTTTTATTTTTTTTACACTAGGATAAACCTCGCTTCCTGGCATTACTTGTTTTCTTGTGTTGACTCGTTACGTTACCAAACTCCCCGTGTCACCCCCTCCACAGACATCAAAGGCTACAGGGTGACGAGCTCACCGACCACCGGTCAGCGGGGGAACACGCTGGAGGAGTTTGTGGGGGCAGATCAGACCTCCTGCATGTTGGAGAACCTGAACCTTGGAGTGGAGTACAACGTCAGCGTGTTCACCACCAAGGGCCAATTGGAGAGCGTGCCGGTGTCCACCATTGTCACACCAGGTATGAGCCACCATATTTCTTCCGTTTTAGGCAATAACACATCACTTCTTGCACGCCCGCACCGTGAGTGTTTCCATGTGTGAGCGCGAGGGGCGATTACACCAATATTTCCACCCTGCTTTCATTATTCCAAGAACACCTTGCTCAGTTCTCACCATAAGGTAACATTATGGACTCGACCTAGAAATGAAGGAATGAAAAAGGGGCCTGTGTTATTCTGTTTGACCACTAATGGGCACCATACCCCACTTCTTGAATTCAAGCAGGGTCATCACAGACTGCTTTAAGATTAATGAGTTCAGAGAATGGACAATGCTGAACACTTGTGTGGTTCCTTACAACGTGCATCACATGTGTCAGAGGAAATGTTTGTGTAACGTGTTTTAGGTCACCTCTAACAGGGCTAACACATCATTTGCATGGAAGTCACGTTTTTTGATTAATTGGGATGGTGAATTTACATTGTTTGTGCATGCCCCACACTGTAATTAATCACATCTTTGGGAATTAGCTTTTAATATTGTTATTTTTGAATGTTTTCTGACTTCTGACTGAATGTTAATTATCAAGCGTGCCACTAAATTGGGAATGAAATAAGGTTTTTTTTTTTTTTTCTTGACAAAACCCTGTAATTATCTTGTCTGTCCTGTCTAATTCTGCCTGCGCTTTGCCACTGGCATAACCCTTTCAGACATTCCTCCGAGTCACATTGACTTTGTGGACATTAGTGATACCGCCATTGGCCTGCGATGGATCCCTCTGAACTTTTCTTCCGTTACCGGTTACCGGATAACGGTCGTAACAACCGGCGAGAGCTTGCCAATTTTTCAAGATATGGTCCAGGCATCTGCTGGTTATTACACGATTCGTGGTTTGGAGCCGGGCGTGGACTATGACATCAGTGTCTCCACGGTTACAGAAGAGGGAGAGGGAGAGCCAACCACATACACAAAGCAAACACATACGGGTGATTTAATTCTTTCACTCCATCTGCAGGGTTTGAGTTTGACTGATGAGAGATTTGATGAAAACACATTATAATAGTCCCTTTTTATGAACACACTTGTATTAATGTTGCATATTAAACATCTTTGCTCTCAGTGACTTACAGGATTAGCTCTTTTGCATTTGTTTAACCTTTTAACTCCTTCATTCCTGCAGTGATTCCAGCTCCTACCAACCTGCAGTTTGGTGGGGTGGGTCCTGACCACATTAGGGTCACATGGACAGTCCCCCACATTGCCACGCCAAGCGACATATCTCGCTTTGTCATCCGTTACCACCCCACCGCCACTGACGATGATGTCAGAGAGGTTAATGTGGGCGGAGCCTCCAACACATTCGTACTGCAGAGTAAGATGGCACACAAAGAGCACCCTCAGATCTGTAAATTATCATCGACAAAATCAGCTCTGAATTGTAGTAATGCACATTTAGAATGCAAAAACACAGAATCTAGTTATTTTTCAATTAAAATTTGTGTGCATCTATCTGTTTCCCTGCAGACCTGCAGCCTGACACTGAATACCGTATTAGTGTTGTGTGTATGTATGGTGAACGAGAGAGTCAACCAGCCACTGGAACTCAAAGGACAAGTGAGTAGGACAAAATAATTGTTAAAATAAGGATAAGGGATTTGAAATGAAAGTCTCTAAATCTGTATATAACTGTCTCTCTTTAGCTCTGGATTCCCCTACTGGATTGGACTTCTCTGACATTCAGACCACCTCCTTCACCATCCACTGGCTGGCTCCGACTGGCTCTATCACCGGCTACCGGCTCCGCCATCAGAAGACGAGTGGCGGGAGATACAAGGATGAGAGACTACCCCCATCAAGGACCCATTTTACTCTGACCGGACTGACCCCGGAGACTGAGTACCTCATCTCTCTGTACGCTGTGAACCACAACCAGGAAAGTCAACCTCTGACCGGCACGCAGGCTACTGGTGAGTATTTCTGGTACATTCGTCAAAATTATGACTTTGTTTACTTGGACTTGGACATTATGACAAGGTGATCTCTTCTTCCACAGTTTCTAACGCCCCCACTGATCTGGAGGTAACATCGTCCACTCCCACTACCATCACCATTCGGTGGGATGCTCCCTCTGTTGCTGTAAAGCAATACAGAATCACCTATGCAGGGACAGGTCTGAACTCTTTTGTGATTTAACACAAAACAAAACAAGCAAAACAACGCAGCTGTATTCAACATGGCATATGCCTCTCTCTCAATGCAGGAGGTGAGACTCCTCAAGAATTTACAATCCCAGGCTCTCAGACCACCGCCACCATCAGGGGTCTGAACCCTGGCACTGACTATACCATCACGGTCTACGCTATCACTGGAAGAGGGGATAGTCCCTCCACTAGCACCCCAGTCTACATCATGCACAAGACGGGTATGGCAAAAAAAAATTATAAGTTGCGATGCAAAATGTAAAATTTTTGAGGTTGAACCGCAAGTCACCATGTGAAAACTTCTCCTTCAGATACTCAGCCACCCACTGACATGAAGCTGACCGATGTGAGCGACAACGCGCTCACGGTCCGCTGGTCCCCTGCTCAGGGACCCATTCAGGGCTACAGAATCAGCAGCGTTCCCAAAAATGGCTTGGGACCCTCTTACTCCAAGGACGTGCCCGCTGGTAAAGGAACTTCCATCACTGAAGACTTTCCAATGACACGATTCCCGATTTTTTTTTCTCATCGGTACCTTGCCATCACTCCTTACAGATCAAACCGAGCTGACGTTCACTGGCCTGATGCCAACTGTTGAGTATGTTGTGAGCGTCACTGCCTTGGGCAATGATGGACAACCCTCGTCTGCAGTTGTGGAGAATGCCATCACTGGTCAGTTTTTTTTCCACTCAGTAAAGATTGTCCCAAGAGAATCTTGAGGAACCTGCACTCTACTAGCATAGTTTGTCATGTAAATATGTGTCAAGGTTGATTTAGTCAAGGTGGATCATTTGGAGACTTGGTGGCAAATGCTATATGTTCAGTTCAAATTCACGGAGATAACATTGTGGTGTAATTGTTTAATTAGAGTTTTCTCTCCCCCGCTTCCTCCTTTCTCACAGCTATGGACCGTCCCAAGGACTTGACCTTCTCCGACATCAGCTTCACCTCAATGCGCATCACGTGGGACAGTCCCGAAGGCACGGTGACATCATATCGCATCCTCTACTCCAGCCCAGAGGAGGGCGAAAGGGAGCTGCACCCCGCACCCAGAGGTGACCAGGACAGCGTGCTGCTGAGAGGCCTTCGCCCCGGGACAGAGTACACAGTTAAAGTCATCGCTCTTCATGGCCGCACACCCAGCACGCCGCTGGTGGGAACACAGGCCACAGGTGACACATAGTTACAAAACACGCTGTACAGCACTGCATTAATGTCTTGAATTCTAAACGCCTGCTTTTGCTCCAGTGATCCCTGCTCCGAACAACTTGGTGGTCTCAGAGGTTGGCTCCTCCTCCTTTGCTGTTTCCTGGCGAGCCCCAAATGCTCAGCTGACGGGATACCGCGTGGTCGTCAACCCCACAAACTTCAACGCCCCCAACAAAGAGATGAATGTTGCCCCAGACACCACACGCGTCGTCGTACCCGGACTCATGGTGAGTGGAGGCTTGATTTGAGTATTTTACAGATTCTACCTGTGAATAAATATTGACTCTCTGTCTGTCTGTGTATTTTAGGTAGCAACCACGTACCAAATACAAGTCTTTGCTCTGAAGGACTCCGTCACCAGCAGACCACTGCAGGGACAGGCCACCACACTGGAGGGTAACAGCCTGCAGACACAATACTTGTCCAACCATTATGCAACTCTCTAGACTTACATGCATTTCCCACTTGTAGAAGTGAGTCCCCCAAAGCGTGTGCGAATCTCCGATGTGACGGATTCTTCTTTCACACTGACCTGGCGCACCAAGTTCGAAACCATCACTGGTTTCCTCATCGACGCCACGCCCCAGGGTAGTTCGCGACCCACCATTACCAAGACCATTCCAGGAGATGCCCGCTCCTTCACACTCACAGGTATACTAGAAGAGACCTTAAAAAAGATTATCTTGAGAGTCTGCATATGTCCGTCTTCTTTAACACTTTTGTTTCTTCGATCAGGATTGCAGCCGGGCACCACATATGGTGTTAATCTGTATACTCTGAATGGCAACACGAGGAGCGCCCCGTTCACTCTCACTATTCAAACAGGTACTATAAGTGCACACACCCATACAGGCGTAATATAACTTTTCTATCTCAACATCAGTTACATGTGTACAATATTTTCTTCCTCTATAGCTAAACCAGTGGTCCAAGCTCCTACCACTCTTCAGTTCACATCTGTGACCCCCTCCACCATCTCATTCGCCTGGCAACCTCCGCCCACGGCCATCACAGGATACTACATCACCTATGAGGAGATAGGAAGAGCTCCACGCGAGCTGTTCCCACGCCCACATGCTGGCAACAACTTTGCAACCATATCTGGTAGGAGACAAACACACTGAAGATTGAGGCTTTTATGACTTTTGGGGAAAACCCTAAGCTTCAATAGAGTTGTATTTCTTCTGTTCAATGTAATCATGAGTTGGGAGCAAACTGCTTGTATAATCATCTCTCTCTCTTCAGGACTGAGACCATCAACAGAGTACATCATCAAGATCATTGCCATCCAGAACACACAGAGAAGCACTCCTCTGGTGGGCAGAATCAGGACTCGTGAGTATTATATTTAGAAATAATCATTCATGTGAGGAAAATGAAATATCAAAGTTCACACAACCGGGTGGAAAAATGTATAAATTGTAAAAGCTTTGAAAGGTAGCTTTGACCTGCTTGGCTGTTAGATTTTTTTTTAGGCTCAGAGTACCAGTAGGCTCCTAAAACAGTAATACCGCCTTATTATTTTGAATGCTGCCAAGTGCCATTCAAAATGCCATGATGTAATATAGCAGCAACGCTGCATAGCCATCGCCCCTAGTTGGCTGAAAAATGTTACTGCAGCTCTGCTTTTCCTCCCGCCCCTCTAACCTGCTTGCTTCCCTAACTCCATCTCTCCCGCCCAGAACCAGATTTGTTGCTTCCCCTGCCTCTGCCCAACATTCCTGGAGGTGTTGATGACAGGCTGGATGTGCCTGAAACTGATTTGGACAACAGAGTCCAATTAGTTGGCACCAATGGTCAGGATGGGCTCGGTGACCACAGGCAGAGTGTGGAGTACACAGAGTACAACAACAATGGAGACAACAGATATAGTGGGAACAACCCACTTTCTCCCTATGGTCAAGTTCGTGAGCCCCTGGTCTTTTTGCCACTCCCTGATGCAGAGGGCCGCAGGTTGCCCATCTTGAAGCTGAATTTCCCCATCGGTTCCCCGTTTGGTAATGAAACGGGGGTGCCACAGGAGGCTCAAACTCAGACCACCATCTCCTGGAAGCCTTACAGTCAGAGTAATGCCTACCTTGTGTCCTGCAACCCAATCACCCAACTGAGTGAGAAGATGTTCCAGGTAATGGTTTCCAAATCAACATTCTGTCTGTTATTTATGTTTTTAAGACATCTGATCTCACATAGTCAAACTTTGCCTCTCTGTCTGCTCAGATACGTCTGCCAGGCACAGCCACCAAGGCTACCCTGGTTGGACTGACCCCTGGAGCAGACTACAATGTGCTTGTGGAGGCTCTGAAGGGGGCTCTCAAACACAAGGTTCTGGAGGAGGTTGTCACTGTTGGAAACACAAGTGAGTATCAAACAGCATCTCGTGAAGAATAATACAGTATGTGCACCCTGGCCAACATGTACCCACATGCAAGCAGGGAGCATCATTAAGGGTACATTGCCAGGGCGTTCATCCTTTTTGCACAAAAAAAAGTAAGATACATTTCTTTGTATGGGCTGGATGGCCAAACTGCTGTACCAGTTTATCTAAAGTATCTTCCTATACCTAGCTAAATGTAATACATTTACTGCTAAGGTCCATAACTAAGCCCTGAACTGCGGCCCAGAAGATATTCATTACACAGGGTGCTCTAATCATTTAATTATGTTTTTACAAGTATTTCCCAAATCTGTATCCTCTCAGTCCCAGATTCAGGATCATCCACGACAGACTCATGTTATGATGCCTTCACTGCGACACACCATGAAGTTGGTGCCGAGTGGGAGCGCATGTCTGACTCAGGCTTCAAGCTGTGGTGCAGGTGCCTGGGACTGGGCAGCGGTCACTTCAGATGTGACTCCTCCAGTAAGTTTATATGTGGTTGTCTGCCAACAGTATATATGCATTTTTGTAATGAAAGTGGAGGACCAACTCTTTTTTTTTTCTTCCCTTCCCTCCATCAGAATGGTGCCACGATAGTGGCGTCAACTATCGCATCGGAGAGAAGTGGGACCGTAAGGCAGAGAACAGTCACTTGATGAGCTGCACTTGCTTGGGAAATGGCAAAGGAGAGTTCAAGTGTGAACCACGTAAGGCTCTCTATGTTCCCTTGTCAAGATTTAGTGGTCTTGTCAAAGGGCGCAGCATAACTCGAATGTGTGTATGCAGATGAATCTGTGTGCTACGACGAAGGTAACACATACCAGGTGGGCAACCAGTGGCAGAAGGAGTACCTGGGAGCCATCTGTACCTGCACTTGCTTCGGAGGGCAGCAGGTAACCACTGCCAGCCTCTAATAGTTACTTTGGGGGGGCGGGGTTCAAGAGAAGCACGTATAAACCTATGCTTGGTCTCTTTAGGGCTGGCGGTGCGAGAACTGCCGTAGACCAGGTGGTGATTTCGATGCCAGTGTGCTCCAACCAGCGCGATATGGAGACAGAGTAAACAGACTGGTGAGTAACATCGAGGGTAGATCTATATCAAGTCTGTTTTATGGTTCCAGAATAAAGTTACTAAGACAAGTTTACCCAGAGACTAAACTCTAAACAATTTGTCCTGCAGAACATCCATTGCCCAATTGAGTGTCTTCGACCTGATCTGCTGGCAGATGCACACGCCCTCCCAAACCCCCGGGAGTAGCATCATCGACTGTCTGAAACCTGCTTTCGCTCCAATTGCTGCACTGTCTCACCCTGTAGAAGCCATGCTGTCTGTGACTGAAATGAACTAACTGCCTTATCACTTTCTGACACACATTCAGCTAAAGATGTTAAACTGCGCTGCTGCCTGATCAAAAATGATTTTCTGATGCCAGTCTTTTCACTGTCGAGCGTCAAAGCCTCTAAATTTGTTTTTGAATGGAAAATGAAGACTCGTGCCATTACAGTATTTTTTGCCTGTGTCTCCTGTGACTATAAGGGTTCACACCTTTTCAAGCTGTGTTCCACCAGTAGTCACAATGGACTGTAACCATAACAGGTTTACATATACATCAAATCAGTTTCTTTTCCACTCAAGTAATTTTTTAACAAGGTTTTCTAATAAGAGCAGAAACTGTCAGAAAGTGAGCACTGCTAAAAGAATGTCAAAGTGGTTTTAACATTTAACATTGTTGTTAGAACCGTGCTTTTCTTTTCTGTAGCCCTTCTTCTGTTACTGGGGGAGGGGTCACACTACGTGTGACAGACACTCTGATCTCTAAGGTCTCTTTACTAATTTATCCCTTTAATCTGTGTGAACGTGTGAATCAAGATGTGAGAATTTGAACTGTTCTATTTTTGTACTTTGTCTGTGCTAAAATTATCTCTACATTTGACAAAAAAAAAAAAGAAGTCCCGTATTTTAATAAAGCTGGAGAGATCCAAAAACATAATCACCTTTTGATTGCGTTTGATATTTTTTGCACATCAATAATTGAAGCACCTCTTGATGAATAACACATTTGGGTGTTTCTATTTAAGTGATCAGAGCTAAACATTAGTGATCATGAATAGAAAATGTTTTTACGATTGCACACTTCATGTCATGTATTTGCATCTTCTCAAGCAAAGAAATAAATGGACCACTGTACAATGCACATGATCTTTTTAGTGTGACAAGCCAGGAATGGGATTAATGCATTTAAAAAACAAACAAACAGTAATGCATCTGTGACCTCCACACTTGGTAACATCACGGTAGGAATGTTTGAAGTAACAGCTACTTTAGCAAAAGGTTTTTCACTCCAATAATGCACACTTGTGACACAAGCATAAGCGACACCTGGTGCTCAGTGGTGGAAGAGTCGCAGGTTGGTGTGCACCAGAGTGATGCCTTGCTCATTGCAAGCATTGATCACCACCTCGTCTGCAGCGGAGCCTGCTGGAGCAGCGATGAACTGCACACCGCTCTGCAAACACACACACACAGAAGAAATATGACTGAGGATGGCTGGGTCTCCACTGTTCCCAAATCAGTACTGTGGAACAAACACTGAAGGGCATTTCTGTGTAAATATTAGTGCATAACCAAGCTCAGTTGCACAAGATTTACCCGTTTGGCACGATCAATGTTATCTCTGAAGGGAAAGAAGGCGTCGGAGCTGACAGCCACCGTCTGCAGAGAACTGATCCAGTTCTTCTTCTCAGTTTCTGAGAGGGGCTCAGGAACCTCCTCGTACTTGGACTTCCAAACCTCCAGATCTGGACCCTGTCGACACAAAGTACACACAATACAGGACTCGACTGAACTTGGTATGAATACATGACAGGAACCCTTTGTCGCATTTCACCCACAAATTTTCAATTTTCCTGCTCTTCACAGTCAAAAATGTGACCAAAATGAATGTCAAATGTTCAGTGGCAATGGTCGTTTTGAATCACAGTAACAAAAACATCTTACACCTCACTATAAGCAAAAAACCCACAAACAAAACCAAAACACTAAAATGGATGGTGCTGAATAGAAAAGTTGATTTCAATCTAATTAATCTCTTAGAAATCTTAATTTTAATGGACTGTGCCATATCCAATCTAAGAAGGAACCCAATGAAAAATATTCCCGTCAGTCCTCACCTCTCCAATGGTGTTGCTGACATACTGGTCGATAGCATTTGCCATCTCCGCTCGCTTCACGCCGGTGCGGAACTTCATGGACAGGACGCGAGGATGGTGCCTCAGCCACCAGTTGTCTGCTTTGTCGCCAGCCAGCCGGGTGCAGTGGATACGAGACTGCTGACCGGCACCTATTCCAATTACCTGTTATAACACCCAAAAAAGGAAAAATCTAAGTCAGTACAGCTCTTTTATATTCTTTTCCCTCAGCGACTGCTCACTCCGGCGTTTTACCTGTCCGTCTTTGGCGTAGCAGACAGAGTTGGACTGAGTGTACTTGACAGCGATGGTGGCCACTGTGAGGTCACGCACAGCTTCCTCAGACAGCTTGTGAACAGAAACGATGGAGGAACAGTTGGCACTTCGATGGACTCAAAAATTAAATCATGCTTTGTCATATAAAACATTTTCTTGTAATGACTGTGAAATCACCTCGCCCTTGGAAACAACATTCCCAAAGAACTCCTTGTTGATGAGACCTCCGTTTCTTTTTTGTTTGAGGTAGAGTCCAAACAACACTCTCACCTCGGCCTCGTCGGGCTCATAGACTGGGTCCATCTGAGGAGTATTTGCAAGTTTTTGACATGTTCTGATACAAAACACTGAGCAAAGATCTCAAAAAACAAAGAAAGACCATCACCTGGAGCACACAGTAGTTGCCATTTTTCTTTTTGGAGAGGATCTTCAGCGCCTCCTCCTCATAACCAGGAGCAATGATCCCATCAGACACCTGAGCACATAGAACCTCCATTAAAGTCATTTTTCAAAAGAAAATCAATGTACCGGTATAATTGTGGACTATTCATGGAAAACTGTAGAAAGATAATCATAATCATAAAATGTATAAAGAAATTATTTTTTTCCCCCCACAAATAGATAAAATAACAAAAAAAAATGTAATAAAAGCGAAAACCCCCAAATAAAAAATAAAAATAATCATCTTAATCTTGCGACAAAGAATTTACCTCTCTCGAAATAATCTTGGCAGTCGCAACATCACACATGTCTGACACAGCGATGAAGTCTCCAAATGATGACATTCGGTCAGAACCTGGAAAAGGGAAGAAAAAGTTCCTACAAACAATCGCTGAAGCTCGCAACACACGCAGAGCTGTTTGACACAATACAAGCGGTCTGACCTCGTGCCCTGGCGTAGGCCGTGGCCAGCGGGGTGAGACTCTGCAGCATGTCATGAACCATGCACACCTTTGCCTCCTCCTCCGTCAAAGGAACTCCAACTGCAGCTCCTTCAGAAAGAAAAAAAAAATACAAGTCTCATTTTTTTGTCCACTACTTCAAAAGAACTGTAATGCGAGTGGTTTATTTGTTCTTTTTTAAAAATCGTACCAGCAGGGCTGACATGTTTGAAGGAGGTGGCAGCTGCCATCCCAAGAGTGCTTTTAAGTTCCTTGACCAACTGCCAGGCGTTCAGAGCGTCACACAGGTTGATGAAGCCAGGAGAGCCGTTGACCACTATGGGGAGGGGAGGGGGCAGGAACAAGTGTTATCAGTCACAGAATTAGATAAGAGGATTCCGATACAACTTTTTCCACTTCCGATACAATACCAATATTGCAGCCGATACCGATATCAATCAAATATCAGCACGAATCATACATACTATTACTTATTTTGTAGTATGAAATGTTAGAAAAGGCTTGATCAAGTGATATTACTCAAACAGAAAACAATAGTCAGCAACAGTAGGTGTGAGAGAAACTGACCCATTCATTATTAACCAGTGGGTTACATACATTTTAACCTTAAACATAAGAATATTCTACATAGAAGTGCAGGAGCGGAGTCCCGAATGGACTGCTTGTATTGGAGATTTTAGATGCACGCTGATATAATCCGATACTTTTTTTTTTTTTTAACCGATATCGAACCAATATTCGATACCAATAATGGATCAGGACCCCCCCAGAATTAGTGTCTGTGCATGCGTTTAGCTGCTGCAGAGGTGGACAGTAACAAGGCACATTACTGCAAGCACTGCACAATCTCTTATCTTTAATTGGCTGATTTAACTTTGGGAAACTTTTTTACTCAATCACATCGTACTTTTGACTCCACTAAACATCTACTAAGGCCTTTGCTACTTGTTACATTTTTTTCTTGTAAAACTGTTCATCTAGATCTTTATATTTTTTCCATTGTTTGGGATGGAGGATGTTAAACATACGAAAAGGATACAGCTTATACTATCCAGGTCTATTGGGTCTTTATACAAGCCAATCGTTAAATGAAAAAATATGGGGGTGGGGGGTAGCTTTGCATACCATTTTAATGCAAGTCTTAATTTGACTCCGCAACTTGTCATTTTTTCAGTGGGTCTACCTTTGAGAGGCAGGGTGGGCCGCAGGGTGTAGAGCTGGGCCGGCGCTTGGTGCGGGTTCATGCCGTAACGCAGGGGCAGCTGGGAAACCCCGCGGCTGTACTGTCCGCGGAAGTAGTCGGATATGGCCTCGTCGTACTGCGCTGTGTGTGTGAAAGCCTAAAAACAAGCAGAAACACAAGACATTCTTATTGTCAACGGTAGGGGTGTCCTGATTCAATATTGATATCGGTCTGATATCAGCAAAAAAAAACAAGTATCGGTTTATATCGGCCTGCTTCTAAAATTTCCGATACAAGCACTCTGATACAAGCAGTCCATTCCAGACTTCGCTCCAGCAACTCGATATAGAATATATATATATATAGTGAATAAATCCCTAGCTTGAAGGTCTCTGTGTCAATTGAGGTAAAAGATCACAGGTTGTCAAACGCTAAAATCGGAAACCTAGACATGTTTCAACACTTGTGATACAAAAAAAGCCTTAACTGGACTTTGCCACGCACCCTGACCTCTGAGCAAACAACATAAACAGAACAGCGACCTCAGACCGCATTTCCTCTCTTTACCTCCGGGATACCAACAATAAACTTGTACCGAAGGGAGTGAGAAAGGTGTTTTGATTCATTTGATGCATGAGTTATATTATTAGCAAGTGTGTGTTGGGTTTGCAAAAATCCAAACATTTAAACTGTTATAAGTAGGGGTGTCCCGGTCCTATTGATATCGATCGATAACTTTTTATTTATTTTATTCAATTGTAGAATATTCTTATGTTTAAGGTTAAAATGGATGTAACCCATTGGTTTATAATAAATGTGTTAGTTTTTCTCATACTCGCTGTTGCTGACTATTGGTCACCAACACTCAAGGCTGCAATGTCAGTAGTGTATCAGTTAATGATATGCATGTTAATTTATGTATTAGGTAATTATAGGTAATAAAGCCACCATTATTTGGCAACAGGGGGCGCTGTCGATTCATGTCTCCAGTCAGGGCAAATAAAACAAGTTTGTACATGATAATGACTCAGCACATTTCCTAAGGTTGATCCTGTTGCTTAACAGGAATTGTTTTTTTGTTTTTTTAAATACGATGCAAGGACGTGGTATGATTTTGCGCCAGACCAGCAGATACAAATTGGTGCAGAAAGAAACAGCAGTTACTTTGAGGGCCAGAGTCCTGCGGGTTTCCAAAGAGGTGTCTTTGTCTGCCGAGAGCTCCATCTCCTTGGCTACCAGCGAATAGTCGGCTGGATCGCACACAATGGTGACCCGAGAGTGGTTCTTGGCTGCGGCTCTCAATAGAGTCACGCCACCTGACAAAAACAAAAACACACACACACAGACATATAATTAATGCATTTAGCACAGTTTTGCAGGCGAAGGAGAAAAATTAAACAGTTAATGGAGTGCAAAGCGCATTCCTTAATATTTCATTTAATTACTTCAGTTTCTATGTGCACACACAGCTCACCGATATCAATCTGCTCCACGGCGTCCTCCACTGTGACACCGGGGTTAGAGATGGTCTTCACAAAGGGGTAAAGGTTGCAGACAACCACCCTTGAAAAGAGCAAAAAAATTTACCCCCAAAAATATTAATTTCATGCTTTAAATCAAGTGTCGTGGTTGTAGTCCAGGTTGTCATTTCAATGTTTCATAATTCATCCCCATTTATCTGTCTAAACCCTGAAGACCCCGTGACACACTTATGCAACACAAAGACCTCCATATGACCCACATAAGTGTTCAAAACAGTACAGTGAACTTTCAGACCAAACTAACAAAAGCCTTCAGATTTTGAGACCTGCATAGATTTTCCAAAAAAGACCTGAGCAGGCATTTCATATTTTAACTTTGCAATGAAACCTCCTTTTTCTAAATTTCTAAATTGACAAGTGGCAAATCCAACCATTTCATAAAGCTTCAACAAGGAAAATCACTTCCAAGCACATTTTCAAAATGTTTGGAGTCATGAAAGTCACATTTGGGCCCAGATTGTGAGCTAAATAACGCCATTTTCTGCCAAATCTGTCACATTTACGCAGTATTTGTTGAAGACATAAATGTAGATGGTGTCATTTTTTTGAATTTTGAGTTCTACAATTAAGTATTGGAGCCACAGATGCAAATTAATCAACGCTTTGAGAATAAACTCGTCAGGCTGGGAATAAAATAGAAATCCAATGCTGCTTTTAAAAAGGGATAGTCCACTTTTTCGGGTGGAAATGGGGTTATGTGAGGTCCTCTCCTCTCCAGTTAGCAATCAGTGAAGTTCTGTGTGGAGGTGAAGATACATAAAATGAGTTTCATACATGCCAATGCTGCACCACCACGACATTAAAGTCCCAACTCAAAACCCACCTGTTCAAACTGGCATTCTCCCTATAACCGGAGACTCTGCACTTCACTTGCTTTATCCTGATGTTTTGTTTGCTCTGTTTTAATGATGTCTTGATCTTTCTATGCTTTTATTTATCTTCTGTAAGGTGACCTTTGGTGACCTGAAAGGCTCCTCCAAATAAAATGTATCATTATCATCATCAACCCTACTCAAGTCACATGCTGATGCAAACGCACACTCTCAATTAGCCCTGAATCAATGACTCGCAGACGGCCCCGGATCACATGCACACACACCAGGCAATGGCTGCTTCTATCAGATTCTTCTCACATGTGCACAACGATGTGAGATCTGATTCTATCACACACTCCTCTTGGCCCACCACAAACAGAAGAATCACGGGATGAGCCTGCAGGAGCAGCACTTTTCTAATTAAGACAAATGAGCAACATGTGCTTCCTGATGCCAAATGTCAGAGTAACCGCATTAGTTTGAGAGGGGACTGAGGTTTACAGAACCTGCAAGTGACACAGATTTCATTCAAAGTTTGTGTGTGTGTGTATGCGTCTATATGTGTGTGCTCTGCTTCATTACATACTACGGTGTGTGTGTCTGTATGCTCGACTGCATTATATACTCTGGTGTGTGTGTGTGTGTCTATATGCGTGTGCTCTGCTTCATTACATGTGTGTGTGTGCGTCGAAATGTGTGTGCTCTGCTTCATTACATACTCTGATGTGTGTGTGTGTGTGTGTGTGTGTGTGTGTGT
>CAESWR010001802.1:85442-98718 GCA_903171835.1 Mullus surmuletus
CAGTTGCCTCCTCCCTCTCCTTGAAAGAATCAAAGTGCTGCCTATTGTGGTTTTTAGTATAGAAATGCTGCCCAAACATAGGTGTTAAGAGATGATCCCCTAAAGGACAATTAGCCGAGTAAATAATCTTCAATTTAGAACAACAGCAACTAGCTGATGAACTCCAGCCAATGGATTTTCTGACAACGGGTGGAAACTTGGATTGACCCGCATAGGCGAAGCTAAAAGCCTCGCTAGCTAGGTTCGGCGTCCTCTTCCGCCCTCACATGCCCCCCTCTTGAACCCAGCCGCAGAGCTCTCCAAACTCAGCACACGCCCTTCACACCGTGAGACGGGAGTCGCTTCAAAGAGGCTGCCGGCACTTGGCGTTGCACCACAAAGCCGCGGTTTATCGGGGACTTATGTGTCAGTAAACGCGGCCGCCAACGGGAGTTTACTGAAACATTAAAGGGCTTATCAGCAATTACAGGCATATTTTTCAATCATTACCACAGCTCCGAGAAGGCCTGACCTGTGCTAAAACACATCCAAAGCAGACACTTGCTGCACCAGTTATGACAAATAACAGATTTTTCATTCAATTCAATTCACTTTTATTTAAATGGTGCCAATTTATAACAGTGTAGAGTCTAGATCAGCCCTTCTCAAAGTTTTTGGTGCTGGGGTCCAGTATTTGCCATTGCCATATTGCCATCTAAAGTGAGAAAACTCAGCAACAGGGGCCAAGAAAAACTCCCTTTAAATGGGAAAACCTGTAAATGAGAGGAAGTGAACACAGTCTGTTGCAAATAGACTATGAAACTTAAAAGAACACTTATCCTTCATTTAAAGATTTCATGTCATCACCCACCGAAATCTAAAAGGTCTGTTTTTTTGCTGAAAATATTAAATAGCACCTGAATGTTGCTCACGTTATGGATAAACAGACTCCGTCAACCCCCATTTCCACCAGGAAGACGCTCTGACCACTGTGACGAACAATGCTGCTGCACAATGGGTCTTCTGTAAAGAGAAAATCTGCTCCCCGCACCCCTGCTAATTAGACTAATTCCCACACCGTTAGCCGCCAACGATAAATCAACGCGCTTTCTGCCCAGACCTTGAGACCCAAATTAATGTGGTCTCATTAAGGAGATAAAGGTAATTGATTAGAGTTTTGCTTCTCCTCTCAATCGGTGTACCCCGTCCCCATCATTTATTAACCAATATTGAGCTTTGCCATATGACATCTAGCCCACTGGATGTGATTCTCTCCTTTGTCTTTGCCAGCTTTACCACCCTCCCATCAGGTGTGTATCAGCACATAACTGCAGATAGAGGAAAAATGCAGCCGCTAAGCATGGAGTTCAGGAAGGGTACATTGGAGAGCTTCATATTTAGAAAAAAAAAGGGTGAAGAAAATGTCAACTATTCTTTTTAAATTGAATTAATATGCTTCAGGGCGAACATTTTGCACTGATTTAAGTGTTTAAGTGTTTTTTATGTTTTAGACACCATATAGTAAATTACTTACTGTTGAGCCCTGGTGTACCATACTTCTGTAATTAGCCTTCACTCAAACTTTCTGGGGGTCCATACATATCAAACCGATATATTTGGATATAACCGCTAAGAGGCAGACTTGTATGTAAACCTGTGTGAGATAGAATTATTTTGATGCACAGATCTATGGAAGGAAACTTTTTGTGACCAACATCATGGCAGCCAACATGAAATATTTGGAACCATCAACAGGTTTCCTAACTAGATTACTGTAAACCACTTGTACAGGCAACCAAGAACACAACAATCAATCTCTTATTCAGTCAGAGTCAGAGGGGAGACAATCAAAAAAAGTTCTGTTGTAATGAAGACCAAGCATAAGTGTAAGAATGACATATAAAAGATAATATGTTAATAAATGGTGCAGGATTAACAAGTGTGTCTTTACAGATTATCTGATCGTTCAGGTGTGATGGCGTTATCAGCCGCAGTTTATTAAAGCTGACACATAGATAAACCCAAACAGAGGCAGAACAAATAAAAGGCCGTGGGGGTCAGAGTCTGGATGAGATCTGAATTGGGGGAAGTGCAACCTGATGCATTTTTTTCTTCCTGTCCTCGTTCACCTGTCTCTATTTTTTTCCCACAGTGGAAACAAAAGCTCCCTTTCAACACAATCCTAAACGGTGTGAGTTTTATGACCATTTAATGGGTGCCGTCCATCTAACAGCCCTGGTTTACTATCAGCCACATAAGGGCCCCATTGTGCATGGACATGGGAAATACCTTATCAGCCACAATAAGACATCATTACTTTCACTCTGTTATCTCACCGTATGTCTCCAACAGGCATTATCTGGTCACTTATGAGGACATTCAGAGGCAATGAATGCTTTGAAAGTATCCGCCAGTAGTGTCATAAAGACGATGTTTTTCTCCCCACCTCCAACTGTACTTTCTGTTTAAAAATACATTTAAATCTACCTCTAATTGCTGCTTTAGGAGTGAGCCACGCTGCTCATGGTGGCATATATTCTACAGTGTCCCCCCCCCCCCGAGCTGATTGTCCAGCGTCATCCAGCACCCAGCTAATGGTCTCTTATGGCCCAATTTACCACTGTTGACCCCAAACAAAGGTTAGCAGTGTGTCTAGATACAGAGCTCACTTGCTAAAAATGTTTGAACCACTGCAACAAATGTGTCATATGTCTTGCTTTTTTTAAGGCTGGTTTTAAAGCTATAGTAAATTTAGAAGTCCCACTGGCGAAATACAGTACAGTTGGGTTGCTGCTGCCAGATTGTAGAGCAATTTATTACAATGACATTCTATATCCAAAATCACTCTGACCCCCCCCCCTAAAATTTTGTTTTTCGACGTAATTTTCTTAGTTTTATGTCGTAAAAGTAGTAACATTTAAGTAACATTTTTTGGAGCTCTTTGGGTAACTTTAGTTTTTGTAAAGGGCCCTATAGATAAATGTTTATTGTTTGATGTGTCTTTAGTCATGTGTCTTTTTGTGTCTTATCATACTACACACCCTAACATGCATGCAAAGCTCCAGCAAAAGGAAAAGACTGTTTCATCGTACATTCGTACTTTGATAAACGGTTGCATGCAGCACAGTTGAGGTTAGAAAATCCATCTCAGAATCAGGCTAATCTTTTAAGCAAATGAATAATTTAAGTCTTTTTTTTTGTTAAAGGGGACACCTCACTTTGAGTGTTTTCTGTTCGGCCAGTCAATATGCCCCAAAATTTATTTTGAATTGATCAGTGACTGGCTTTGTCAATAGATTGATGGAGGCCGGTTAGGATTTGTAAACCCAGGCCATTGGGGCAGATGTAAATCACAGCATTGTGGAGTGTTTTAATAGCCCTCGATTGATCGAAGTGTCGCCAGAGGTGTGACAAAGTGTGGTCGGCCCTGCTCCTTCTGCAGCACCACTCGTGATGAAGTGTCAAAAGTCAAAATACCCATGAAACCACATGACAGATCTCTATCAATTTAGCACATTTAGCACAAGACTTGAAATGAGCTCAAATCAGTGGAAACTTACACACTCTGCATATCACAACACACCTATCTCAGATGTCAAGGATTGTGACTTTTCCAATGTGTGACTTTGAGGAAATAATGAAGGTTCGATACTGTATTTAGCTTAAATAAAAGCCTCTTTGGCTCATTCACCCATCTTTCTATCACTCTTTGTTCGTTATATTTGCTCTATTTATGACTACAAGGGTGGTGAGGTCAGGGAAGTCATCCCTCTCTGTCAGTGTGCTAATTGGTTTGAATAAGCGGCACCTCCTCCTGATAAACTACATGCGCTCAGTCTTTAAGATGGACTAAATCATTTTTAGTCAGCCTGTCACCAACAACTCGAAGGACAAATTCTTTGGCTGGCTTGGGAATACAAAGCACCATGAGAATATAGTCATTCTTAACAACCAGTTTCTTACCTTCATTTAAAGAAGATTTTTGTTTAATTAAAAAAATGTTGTGTCTTTGTTTTTTGTTTGGAAAAGCAAAATCTTGGAATACGTCATCATCATTCAAAGCAGAACATGCAGTGCCATGCAATGGCCAGCATTTACACAGCTAAATCTTGTGTTTATAGACATTGGGTTTAGTGCAAATATCCTTATGAGATTAAAGCTCTTTGTGATGTTCACGTCATGTTTGCTCTTGGTGCACCAAGATGTAGAGTTTCAGGAAATGCGGCGGCTGTGCCAAGATGGGACTCGCCCGAGAGTGAGCTAACGCAGGAATTAGCAATTCGATAATTGGCCGTTCTGTCAGAGGCTCTGACAAGTGGAGATGCCGAGGCTAACGCTGAGCGATTTGTCTGCTGCTCCGTCCCGCTGCGTGCCTGACACAAAACATCAGTCACAAATTCATCTGTCCATGTCCTGCTCATCGGGACAGATGATAGTGGTTCAGGTTGTCATGTCTTATTCAAATAATCTTAGTTGTAGCAGACAAAAGTCAAAAAAAGAATGTTTGAGTTTTTGATGGAGGTAATAAAAGTCTGGGACCCAACACCATTGACTCCTCATCAAAATTAGAAACTAAGTAAAAAAAAACCAAACCCTGCCAACTTTTAAAAAATCTGTTGCAGCCAGCAAATATTTCTAGTTAAATACCGCAAACAACTGAATTACATTTGGGCAGAGACTTACAGGATCTAGGGAATGGCATGCGCACACATACACGTCTCTTCTTGCACTATTCAATCTGAGCTGAGTGCCGAATCAGGAAATACAATTATATCTGGCTGCCAGCGACACTGATGAAGGCTTTGCATAAGAAGTTGGTAGACTGAACTAGCTCAAGTTCAATCAAAAGAAGCTCCTGCAGTTTTGCAGTAAACTTCAAAATAAAAGTCTTTATGAGGCAAAACACTAGTTGACTGAGTAGATCATACACGATTAACTACATGATCTGGGCAATACTGCTACTTAGACATCTGCACTTTTTAAATCTAGTTCCATACTTGCCTTATTTTGTGTTCAAAATGATTATGGGCAGCTTATATTCTGAAAACCTCACTAAATTTCCCTCTAATGCCCTTCACTGTCCTCTGTTTTTTTTCAAGCACTGGCTCATGCTCTCCCGCCTGCCTTCCCCTCCCAGAGGCTATGCGATTGGCCTGACAATGCAGCATTATGGAAATAAATTGTTCCATTAGGTGCATTGTGTTCTGTCATCAGGCCAAGCGTTATTAATGGACATGGCGCTTGCTTTGATTAAGAGTTGAGATTTATGGAAAAAATATGCACTGGTGCCATATCACCAAACATACCTTCCTTTGCAGCAACGTCACCAAACTGGTGGGTTTCCATTTTGCTGTGAGTGCTTAAGGATTGTCAGATGAACTCAAGTATACCAAGTAAATTGACTTAATCTTAACTTAAATTCTGCAGGTGTTTGTTGTCTTTGCATCCCTTGGTTTGCATAAAGGCAAACAGGAAGATGAGGAGATGAGAGGGGGTGTCATTTAACTGTCTTCTAGCAATATTTCTACGAAAGGATAAATGTATTGGTGTTTACAGGAACCAGAAACCACCTTAAGTGAAGATAGGATAAAATTTATTAGCAGAAATTCAGTGTCATAATGTCGGATGGTTATGATGAAACACCAACAACTGTATGTTTAGGTTTCATCTGATTGGTTATCAGAACGCACAAGTCCTCATCTGTTCCCTCGCTACAACTCAAGTGTGTGCGTGTGTGTGTGTATAGCAGTGTGACTGATCCCATTTATCAGGCCAGTTAACCCCCAAGCAGCAAGTAGTAATATGGTGCAGGTGACCAGAAGGGGATGCAGGCACTTGCTCTAATTAAATCCCTCCCTCCCCTTTCTCCCTCTTCACCCACACCTACAGAGACAGCAGCCCCCTACACGGGCAGGAGCGACACCGACCTCCCAACCCCCAGCCTCCCCTGTCCGCCACGAGCTCTGCAAACTGCAAAGTGACACATGGAGACAGCTTTTGTTAAGACACGCCCAAAGCTTTGATGCGGCATCTATTTTCATATTCACACATTACTTAGGTCATAAAAGACTGATTTTGAGCCATCCAACTTGATCAAATAGAACACGGTTACTTTAACACCCTTATAAAAATACATCATGTCTGCTCTTCTTCTGATAAGGTCCTCATTTCCAGTTTTAGCCCTGTTTTATTTGACCCTCTGAATTAATAAAATGTCTTCTGGTGTCATTTGTTTTATCTTTGATGAATGATTCCCCCGAAACCATAACCGGTCAGATTAGCCATGTGGTCCCTTCCAGCATGTCATGGATCTACTCCAGTTGGTAATTGGGAAGCCTTAACATGGGAATTACTTCATCTTTTTCCAATGCTAAGCGCTGCCATCAAGTTGCACTGGAATCTTGTATCTATATTTTATTATCCCACACTAACCATAGACAGGGGTGAACTGGACTGGTAATTAGTTTGAGATCTTTAACCTTCAGTTCACTTCCTTCTTAATCAATATGATCGATCCACTCAGAGCCTCAGTTTTTTAAGTTTCTTGTCGTTTGATCTTGAACTTCCTCTTCTTTTTCAGATGCACTGAGAAGTGAGGATCATTGGAGACTTGAGGCTGGCTTGAGGAAGATGAAAATGTTTTTGGAGGACTTCAAAGATTTGAATCGATTGCCAGCAGCGCTAGGTATCGGTACTCAGAACAACAGAGTAGTATCGAAACTGTGCCTGTCAAAGAATACCTGCAATCGGTTGTTTTTGTACCCAGATCTAGCAAAGAAAAAAAGACGGTTTTACTCGCAGCCAATCTCTGCAAGCATAATTTGAGCGCTTTCAAAATGTATTTGTGTAAAAATCTTAAATGGGGAGGAAAGGTGACATTTGTTTTTTCAGTCATTTTTAAGTCATTATGTGCAATAATTCATTCATGTGGAATATGAATGCAACTCATGTACAGCATAGTATGTTTAAAGCGTTTGCCATATTCTAATTTATTTTATTCAAAAGTGTTTTTATATTATTTATTTCTTACATCTTGCTTTTCCCTTCTTCTTCTTTCTGTATGTATGATGCTAGGACACAGCAATTGCCCCATTATGGGATAATAAACAGTATTATATTCTGTATTTGCACAACTGATTGCTTTCTATTCACATGAGTAAGTTGAAACAAACATTTTAACATTAAACATTTTAAACGGTACCCAGCCCTAATTGCCTGTATCATCAATGATTAGCTCTCTGTCTTGTTTGGGTGTCTCACACTGTACAACCTCCAAAAGCTCAACCATCAGTCTAGCATAATACTTTGAGTCCCTTACCTCTGCTGCAGTAAACAGTCCAATTTCAGTTATTCAGAAATTAGAATACTTTCAGATGATATTAGTATTTGCTTGCCCAAGACTTAAAGAACTGATTCACATTTTATGATGCTGCTTTGTCCCATTCAGCTATGTACACCTGTGCTGAGCTATTGACCTTTTCTAATCCAGCCCGTTTCCCCTGAGAGGCACATGATCTCAGTACTGACTCAAAATAAATGTGGCCTTCCTTTACTTGTGAAGTAATGACTGTGAATAAAGTGGCATTAATGTGGATAAGTGTTTGCACCTGTATGAAGGCACACAGCTGGCTATTGTGTGGCACGCCGGGTTCAAAAGAGGGTTAAGAGCAGTGTAATCTATCTGGTTGACAGCATCAAAGCGGCTGGCATCATTAATACTGCTCGAAGCCGAGGCGTAGTCCCAGCGGCTATGTCTGCTGTTTGTGAAAGTTGGAAAGTCTGGCATTTACTGTTCGTGCGGGACCTGCATAGAAATGTGCACCAAATGTGCACTCAAACAAATCTGCATGGATCTTGACGGCCATAATACAAGTTGACCCAGATTGAAGTTGCTTAAAAAGGTTGAAAATGGGTTAAAACTAGGTGTGGGCAAGATCAAGTCTACAACAATATTGTGAGCATTATTTCACAAATGTGCAAATTGTCATTATCGAGCATTTAAATTTACTTTGCAAATCATGTGAAATGTCTTGGTGGGTACTTTGATCACATAAGCTAATATTTTATCACTTGTACGATCTACAATTGACCTTACAGCATCAGGATGTTAAATGTTTCTACACTGTAGTTCAATTATGAAATCTTTTTTACTTCTGGTCATTGCACAGGTCAGATGTTGGTCCCTGCTTCCGCTTTCCGGCCTGTCGCACCTCCTGTCGCCAGTGCAGGCAGCTGCAGGGTCATCAGCTGGAGGCCGCCGTTCACGGATGTTTCACCCCCCATGCCAGAACATCTCCCAGTGGAGGGGCAGTGGTATATGGGGACGTCTCCCCACCACTCCCTGCATCTGCCCTTATGGGTGTTAGCCCCCATCCACTCTCCTTCCTCTGAAGCCACAGCCAGTAGCTCGCCTTCTCAGTCTCTTCTCTAAAGTTTGAGGAAAATAAATAAACATTTGGGGGGATATTGAAAAAGAGAACTTATTGACTCTAAACTTATTAAATTAGGGATATCAGTCAAAGGGATATTACAAAGCAGTGCCTATTTAGTTTAGTTTATGGTCTCCACTCTTGGAAAAGCTATTATTAAGAAGAAGAACAACTATGATCATGGTTATGATTATGATTAAGGATGGTGGCAAAACTGTCGTCAATCCTGGACAATATCTCCCACCCCCTACATGAGACTGTCAGAGCCCTGGAAAGCCCCATCAGCGACCGGCTTCGTCACCCGCGATGCATCACAGAGAAACATTGCAGGTCCTTCCTCCCCGCTGCTATCAGACTTTACAACCAGGCCTGCTCCTAGTAGACCAACACCAACAACAACAACAATATATATTTCTCCATACACCCCAGGACTCTAATTTATTATTTATTTATTAATCATGTGCAATATCATCCAGCATATCATTCAGCAACAATACTGTGGCCATTTCACACACATCCATACCTGTTTTTTTCTTTTGCACTGCTCTTTTCTATTTTATACTAATACTTCTATCCTGTTCTTTTGCACTGCTCTTTTCTTTTCTTCTCTATAACACTAGTTCTTTTATCTTTATTTTATCTTATTTTTATTCTGTGTGCATGTGTGAATGTGTATGATGTGTGTACTGCTGCTGATAACAATTTTAATTTCTGAGGGATGAATAAAGGAATATCTTATCTTATCATTTGAAAACAATTTATGTCCCATACTGCAATGGAGAATTTGTTAGTTTTATATGCACCTGTATTTACAGCTTCAATTGTAGCACGCTATGAATAAAAATGTATATTTGTAAGATATCACAAACCATTGTGGTAAGAACCAGATTTTGTAGCCTTCAGTGAGTAATGAAAATGTCACAGAAAACAGAAAATTCCTTTCCAGCTGTCTCCATCCAGAGCCAAAGATGAAAAACGGGTGAGAATTGCAACCTTTGAGATGCTTTGAATGTAGAACCAGCAAAGATTTCTTCATTAGATTTGTATTCCATTTACATTTAACCAAAGAGATACCGCCGTGCATCTGCACTCATGCATATAGAGGGTCACGTCAACATCTCATTTATGTAATGGCTCCACATTTATCGCACCCGGACATGAGTGACAGGTGGAAATGACATCACTAACATTTAAATCGCTGTCCTTCTCTCTGCAAAGTAGCGCATGTTAAGTGATGCATATTCCACCAGCGAGCTATTTTCTCCACTCATCTACTTCATCTTTACTTCCCCTAAAACACACACGCGCACACACACGCTTTAATCTCACACTCCTGTGTTTCATTTTACTGTCCCCACAACCTCAGTGTCACTGCGCTATCCAATTGGCATAATTGAGCGGGGTCAGATGATAAAGGGACCTATAACAATCAATGCAGGTGAAATAAAAAACAGCTCCCGGTTATTACTTTTGTCCTTTTCCAACGTCAATCAATGCCCCTCCCATGCACTCACACATGCAGACACACCACTTTAACAGACTGGGACCGCTGTGTTTATTTGGGGGAAATGTTTGAAGATTGAGGAGACACGGGGAGGTGAAAGCGAGAGGAGGCCTGGCACCTTCGGGAGTGGAGATAGATGGGATGTGACAGGTTGCCACTCTTCTCATCAGCATGACACAGCTGTCACAGCCCTATTTCAGGAAAATTAAACGGCCTTACGGTAAACTGGCCTGTATGAGGGGGGAGGAGGGGCCGGAGGAGTGACAAGTGTGTGTGTGTGTGTGTGGCGCGAGAGAGAGAATGAATAAGCTTGTAGTATGCAGATGGACTTTTTGCTTCTCTCCTCCCCCATTCTGTTCCCCTCCCTCCAAGCACCATCCTCTCTTGTTGACATGGTAATGGCTCCAAATTGATGAAGACACTTCACTCATTCGGTGACAACTCCACTGGCAAGCGACATAAACAGTTCCTCCACGCCTCCTCATCCATCACCCGTGAGGCCCCTCCCTTCCGCCTGCCTGGCACCGCCTGGGCGGGGAGTTGTTTAATCAGCTAATTTACTCTTCTCTGGCCACTGTTAATGACCGCGGCACCTCTGGATTATCATGTCACCCCGTCCTCTTAATCAGCACTGATGAACTGCTCATCAGACTATTAGCCTCCTTTTACCTTTGCCATGTGAAGCAAAGGTTACGGGCCGGTATTTAAGAATCATCTGCTGGGCCTCATTCTGCTGTTTAATTGCCAGACCGGATGCTTTCAGTCGCAATGAAAAAGAGATCTCAGGGCTAATGTACTTTATGTGGGAAAGTTAAGGCCTAACCTTTACAAAAGAAAAAGAAAACATAAATAGACCATCAGCAGCATCAGCGGGTCTGATATTTAAATATCCAAGTAAATCGAAAGGCAGTATACGTTTTATATTCTTGATCTTAATCAATGTCCACTCAAAAAGAGTTTGAGATTTTGAATTTCACCTCTTCAAAGTACACCTCTGGGATCACACAAAACCTTTTTGGACCTAAATGTTTGGAACAGGTGGGCCAAGGAGGAAACTTGTTAAATGAAACATCTACCGCTCTTGGTAGATGTATGTTGTCTTCTTTGCATTCCCAATCCGACTGATGAAAACTACCAGGACGGTTGCCATGAACAAAATGTGCGTGGTTGTGGGTATGGATGAAGAAATAATCCATAAAATCTTCAAAAGATCTTTTTTCCCAGATACAGTAGTTTATACTTTTGTCCGAAATACACTCTAACAAATGATGTGCTGGCTCTACTTAAAAAAATTGAGGTAACTTTTTGCATGGGCTTTTTGAGTTGTTTCAACATAGCTAGTATTGAGTATATGACACAAGACACAAGCAACATGATTTGTGTTGTTCACTACAAGCATTTTTAAGTTGGACCAACTTAATTTTAATTGTGTTGAAATTACTTATTCTAGTTGTACAAACTCATGTATCTTCCTTTCATTCTACTCAGAATGTCCATGCAGAAAGTTACATACATTTTTTTTGGTAATATGAACTCAATTTTTCAAGTCAGACAAAATCACACATTGAAATTGAAGCCTACCTTTTTATTCACAGTTGGCATCTTACAAAAACAGGACCAAAAGTAGAAAATAGCACAGTACAGTACAGTAAAAAATGTGCCCTTCATAAAATAAATGAAGAAACCTAAATAGTCATTTTAATGTATAGTGTAGTTCTTCAGGTATCTCGTCAATACACCTCTGTGGTACATTGAATATACTTTCCAATTCAAGCAGCAGCTGGGCTACATGTTTTTCTATTAAACTGGACAATTATATAATTTCATTATCTCCAACATCTTCATTCACTGCATCCTTAGTATCATCTTCATCCAGTCTTCTACAATTTGAGGAGTATGTTTCCGGCTCCTATGAGAAGCAAATGTTCCATAAACATTTGTTTTGAATGAACAGTTTTCAAAGACTCAATACACAGTTTCCTGTTTCTTCAAATGACGGCCAATATCAAAGTATTCTTTTCTGTGGAGATAATGTCTAAAGGGCAACAGGGGCATTTCAATGAGAGTACAGTGGACAATGCCACTGTCTCATGTGTGTGCCTGTGGTGCCTACAACGTATGCCACTTAGTACAATGATTTATACAGATTTCACTTTTTAAGATGGGGAAAAAAGACAAAATGCATGCAAACACTGCAGTGGAAAGTCGAAAACTACACATTTTAATAATGGTATGCTCATTCTTGTTTTATGTCAACAATTTTTGTTTCATTGGCACGATATTAGTCAGTACTCGCAGCTGCTCACTTACAGACAGAACCAGTTATAAAAACCCACCTCAGTAAAATGAAGCTTAACAAATGCTAATGCTAGACTAGATAACCTGCTTCAGCTCTGTGCATTTCCAACTGCTGCATCTATTGTTATCAGAGGCGCTGGCATGTCCGATGACGCCAAAGGTTAAACAATTATTTTGTACTCTCAGTTATTTGCTGCTCTGTGTAAAATGAGTCTCAGTTGTACTCACCAAGTTGTAGAAGTTATTTCCACTGCTGGTCCTACACACGGCTGCACATGTCAGGTCCGTCTTGCACTTAATTTTTACCGAACAGGACACGCAGATTTTTAAGTTGTACCAACTGAGTATACTTCTATGTTCTGTTAGGGCAGAAATATCTGTTCAAATCCTGTGTAATGTTGAGTTAAGGCCATTTTATTGATTTTAATTTTGACCAATGATAAAATTAAGTTATCAACTCATTATTATGTGTTCAAGTAACAAACTTATTTTTTTAATGCAGAATAGGTTCTTGATTTTGAGCTGTATCTACTAACCCTGTGAATCGTTTTTTATAGTGTATCCAAGACACCTTTTCATTCAGAATTTTGCAGTCCGAGACCTCCCTGGGAGTGTATTTTATTAGGATTTTCTACTCTAAAGATCTGATTTGTGCTAAACGGTTCAGGCCAGAAAACAGTTTTATTCTGCCATTGCTCTGTGAAATATCGAGAATCCACAGATCAGCTGAGAATCGACATTGAGAAGCAGAGGATATTTTCTTAAGTTCTATATGATCCCCGAAAAGTGATGACATGCCTTTACATTGCATTCTCTTCAGCGTCCTATTAAAATGTTCTATACTGATAAACTCGCCTTGTTTTAGGAAGTCTGCATCCTATTCAGTACCATTTTCCCCCGAAGTGTGTTGGCTTGCGTGGCTCCCCTTCGGGCTGGGGATGGTGTCCTTGCTGCCTGCATGCTTAACGCCACTTTCTTGCTGCTTCAGCACAGCTGCGTGGCTACGCGGTATAGGTGAAAGAGTTGTGATGCCTTTAAAAGAATTCACAACATCCAACCTGTACTG
>CAESWR010001802.1:107916-122843 GCA_903171835.1 Mullus surmuletus
ATCTCCAGTTAACCCCAACAGTGTGACTGAATGGGACTTAGGTTGTTGTTATTTCATTCATGTAGGTGGGGAGGTAATACTTTTACTCTCATTGAGTTAAAAAAAACAGTTGTTCACCTTGGTGAGTTGTCTTGCCTCAAGCAGGGCCGCTGGAGGAGGGAGGCAGAGTGAAAACTAAGCCTGTCTCTTGTAGCAATGTGGGAGGAGACGGAACGACAGCACTCAAGCGCAAATCTCAGCATTTGGCATCCTCTGATGAAGACGAGTCCTCAGCACACCCACCGGCGCCTTCCAAAGTCTCAAAAATAGGCTTTGCCATGAGTAGTCAGATGGGGAAGAAGGCCAATCCCATATCGATCAAGCTTGGAGCAACAGTAAGTGACTAGTTTTTCATGCATTATAAACGTTTGACCAAAACATTGATGTGGACATGAAGAATACTGGTAACAGAATACACTGCGTAGTCTGGCCCAGAATTTGATGCAGGGCTCTATTCCCCAGCTGTACATGCATCCTGGAGAATTGTGGGTCGCTAGTTATAATGGTTGCTAATGTGACACATTTTTCTGTTACACCATTAAAGCTGTTCATTACATTAATCTAAATCTAGCAGAAATGGCCTCTTTACATAATCCGATTATAGAAATGAGGAACCAGTAGAAAGTGTGTTGTGAGTTTTTTTTCCTCCTAAAACCTATGTCTTTCACACTTGTCAGAAACCCAAGGAGCCGGCACCTGCTCCTCAAAAGAAGCTAGGACTGGCATCTGTTTTCAATGAGGAAGATGATGTGGGTATACACGCAAACATCAAGGCTGTCAAAATACACAAACATTAAATAGACCGAGACAAACTGTAATTCTTGCTTGTCATGCAGAGTGAACCTGAGGAGATGCCTCCAGAGGCAAAGATGAGGATGAAGAACATTGGCAGGTACAGTATAACACTCAAATGTTACGATTTACACATATTTGTCTGTCACATTCTTTTAATTCTGTTTGTTATTGTCAATAGTATTTAAAGACCTAAGTATGTAATTTGATCTTTTCAGGGACACACCAACATCTGCAGGACCCAATTCATTCAACAAGGGCAAGCAGGGCTTCTCTGATAACCAAAAACTGTGGGAGAGAAAGCTAAAGGCCCATGCAGACAAATCATAAAATACCACCACTTTTTGACACTACTGGATGCTTTAGAGTATGTTAAACCATCACAGAGAGATCTATGAAGGCTTAAATGATTCCTCATTGTAGCTACACCTTTGACAAGTCAGCTCTGTACATGCAATGAAGTGTGTTTTAAGCCTTGATTCTCAGAGATTGACCGTTACGATTCCTGCCACTGAGAGGTGCCAGAGTCTCAACCCTCAGTGATGAGAGGTACAACATGGGATAATGAAGGGATTACCCAGATTGTTTTCTTTGTGTGTGTGTGTGTGAGTGTGAGTGTGAGTGTGAGTATGAGTATGTATACAATTTGATACAGGTGGTTTCTATTGGCTATTAAGAGAATCCTGCATCTTCTGGTAATGTTTGTTCTTATCCAGGAGCTGGTTAGGTGTGCTGCTGTTCCAGCTTCTCTGGCATTTGTGTAAAAATGTACATAGAAGTGTATTTTATTTTGAAATCCAGATGAGACTGTTTTTGTGTTATGTTAACCTGTGTGTTGTGTGAGTGTCACAGAGCAAGTGAGGACCTAATAATGGATTTTTAGTTTAGTGCTTCTCACTCTAAATGTTTTCACCGACTGTGCCACCTCATAGGCTTTTTTTGGAGTATTGTCTGGATAAATGGTATTGCTTATGCAATATACTTCCTCTGTGTTTTACAGATTTTTTGCAAACTAAAAATGTGTTTGTGATCACAACAGAATACAGCTCAAGTGTTTTAGTAGGAAAACCAGTGTTGTTAAAATCGGAATATTTGGATATCATTTAGTTCTGGGTAATTCAACCATAAGTTAGCTAATCACATGTATGAAATTATTTTCTTTTCCACTGTTACCCCAGAGAGCTGTATTTCAGAACCGCATTCCCATTTAGAAAATTAGAACAGATGCATATGTAGTACCTCAGTGACCTCTGCTGAAACCGTTTGGAATATCCCTTTAAATAAGTATATGAAATTTGAATATCTGTGGTTTTACGAAACTGTTAATTACATTCATATCCATTGCAAATGGACTGTATGGACAAATATTCCACAGCCAAGCAAATAAAAACTTTGCATAAGTGTTTTTTGATTGCTGAGGTTTTGTTATACCACATTAATTGCACTGCATAAAAGGTTTTTTCAAAAATGTTCAAAAGGCTCAATAGTGTGTCAAACATGGGGGACAGAGGACTGGATTTTGAGAGTAGAGCAAATGCCGATTCACTTTTACCCCCTGCAATTGAAAATTGCACTTAATTTGCACCAAGAATGTGAGTAAATGTTTGATGCAGAATAAACGCATCGAGTTTGGAAATTTTAGGTTCTGTATTTTAAGAATTTACCTGTTACATACAAATGGACACTTCTGTTCAGGTGGACGAGTGACATGGCAACTCCAAAATGTCCAGCTTTTCTGTGTACCTTATTACTGTAGTGAAAACATGTTCCCAGTCCATATATATGTAAACATGATCTACAAAATACACCATCCAAAATATTCTCAAGCCAGAGACTGAAATATATCAAACCACACCAGTGTGTGTGTAGAGGTAAATTTTTATATACAGTGTAGTGAAATGAATGATGATTCAAGGACGATGTTCCGTTATAATATTTCTGCACTGGTTGATCTTGTAACAAAGAACAAAAGCACATTACTTTCTTGCCACCGAATAAATAAACACATACGGCCCCCTGATGTCTTTTACTTTTCCTTACACATATGAATACAGTCACTGTTTCTCTGTAAGAGAAATCAGATCAACTCTGTGATTTGGCAGTGCCCTCTTCAGGGACCTCCAGAACTTGGCTCTTCCTGGTTTGCCCTCGGCCCATTTCACTGTAGGTAGCACCTTCAATGCTCTTTGCACCAGTGAGGATAATGGGGGGTCCGGCTGGAGGAGAGCTGTGGAAAATCCGCTGGTCTGTATTAACATGAGTCTGAGATTGGAATTTTGAAGCAAAGCCTAGAAAGTAAAAAAACAAATATCAAATTATTAGTACATTGTAATGGATATATGATAGACATTTTATACACAAAAAGTTAAAATACTCAGAACTAATATTAATGAAATGGAGGATGCAGTTATGGAGAGAGTTTCTGTGTGTATACTGGTTTTATGTTGGCTATCAGTGAAGTGATAAACAGAAATTAAATTGAGATGCTCTGAAATCAGTCATCAATACTGGGAAATGAGTGGAAGAGGTTGTTGTTTTGTCACATAATATCTGTACTAAAATTAAAAGTACCAACTGTCAAATAGAAAAGGCTAGTATACTTTGTTACTTACAAGTTGAACTTGTAAATCCACTCATAAGGGTCTGAGACACTTCAGGGTTAGGAATAGGCAAAATATAACAATATATTATAACAATCTCAACATCTTTTGGCTGCATCTGAATTTCATTGTTCATAAAATCATGCTTGAGGCATTAGACAATTGAGAAGATGTGAAAAGCAGAGAGTAGAGAAAGTAACAGTCACAAAGGAGCATTTGAATGCATGTTAATAAGACAGGAAACATAATGGCAGAATGTTGAATTTGCAATGTAAAATATGTGGTGCAGTTATATTGACAACATTAACCATAATGGTTAGATCTAGAAATTCATCTATCATTAAGTAAAATATTCTGGGGAAAAATTACAATGTTACACAGGAAAACATACTGGTCGAAACATGCTAATTATATAATCCTCTTGCTTCGCAAAAAAATATCAATGACCCAAAAGAGACAGAATTACACATAGTACTAAGGAGCTGAGCATGATAGTGGTCATTTGAAATGTCACCGCTTCCATCGCTGGCCTACCTGGAGCCCTGATTCCAGCACAAACACTGCATTGCTGTTGGAGAGGTACTCGGCCGACAGGACACAGATAAGCATTTGGCTTCTCTGTATGGCATGAACCACGTCATTTGTATATGCTGCAATAAAAGGTAGACACCATGAGAGATCCATTGTCTTTCTCTCCATCTACGAACACGTGGTTTATCCTCTGACCTCCTCCAGGGACCGGGTCCCTCTCCATCAGATAGAGGCGATACCCCCACTGGTGCTCTAACACTTGGGGTAGCAGCATCTGTATTGGCCTCTGGGTGGTTGTCCCCTCCTCAGAGTTTACCAGCTCTAGGCAAGATAGATACGCTGCAGATGTAAATTCATTTTACTTTTGTTTGAAATTGAAATGTGTAAACGTGATGAAGACATTTGCTTACCTTCCAATTCAGTGTCAGGGTCTGGTGGGGAATCAAGGTTAAAGCCTCCTTCCACCTTCGCCGATGGGGGACTCCACACGTAGGACAGAAACACATCAAAATCCTTTTCATCTGATTAGTTGTTCGGAGGGGAGAGAGAATTTTGATACCACAGTATTATAAACCGAAATATGGATATATTGTATAGATATATATGGTTGTTTTTCTAAATAGCTGCTATCTTGTAATGAGAGTGAATGTGTCACCTTGCTTGTGGCATTGTTCCATTAAATTAAAATTCGTTAACTGCCTCGCAATTTTGAGAAATGTAATGCAAACGAAAGTAAAAATGCTGTTACTTTCGTTTGCATTACATTTCTCAAAATTGGCATCCTAAGATACATTGAGAGTCAGTACTTTGACATATGATAACCTTCTGCTTGTGATTGAGATTTGCATTGAAATGTAGTCACATCCTGCTTATTAACCATATCAAATGGGTGTTAACTTTACACTTTCCTGGACTGGGTGCATATGTTTGTGTTTATGACCTCTTTCGAATTGTCTGTTTCGGTGATGGAATTTGTAGATCAGTGTAAGCTCCAGCCATTTCACATGCACGATAATTCCCACCACAGCCACCAACAGCAAAGATACAATGGGATAACCAACCAGTGATGGCCATTTTACTGAAAAAGAGTCCAACACAAATGGCGTTAGATCGTACAGGTTAATGGCTTTAAAGTCACAGTAAATTACCCCCCCCCCCCCCAGTTACATGAGGCAGATGAGAGAAGCTGCACATCAAACTTGGTGAGCAGAGACGCATGCAAGGTATAGAGAACAGTACCTTTAGTCGCCTCTTTGAGCTTGACGGTGACGCTACAGTTTCCATTTCTATTTCTGGCAATGCAGATATATCTATTGTTCAAGTGCTGTGGAGTCAACCTTCTGAGAATGGCTCTCCTGGTGACCTTGAACTCTCCGGATTCCACTATTTCCTTTCTAAAAAAGGGAAATATGTTAGTTCTTTACGGCCAATTTACTATGTTTACATCTTTTACTTAAGCTGCTCTGGAGGTACTTTGGAGAAGGCAAATTTTGCTTCGATGTAGGGTTTCAAAGGTGTGGAAAAGTTTTCAGAAATTTCAGGAAAGTTTCCTGAAAATTTCCATGGGAATTTTATCTTGGGAATATTGGAAATACCCAGGGTTTTGTTGGCATGAATGGCCTTAGAGGGTTTCCAACATTGAAAATTCTCAGAATTTTGCAACCCTATTTGGATGTGATGACTCACGTCAAGTTTTCCATGTCTAGCAGAGTCATATTCATCATGTTTCCATCATAGTTCACAAACCACTGCACTTCAGGTTCAAAGATAACCTCAAAAGGGAAATACGCCACACATGTCAGATTGTAATCCTGACCTGGAATGAGTAAAAGCAGAAAACATGGTCATTAAAGAGTAACACTTCACATGCTTGTAATTTAAAATAAAAAATCCAGTATGATGCTGTCAAAGACTTCGAAAGATGAAGCAACCAATCTGAACTGATGACTCATCACAATGACGGGAACGGTACTGAAGGATGAGGATGGATTGTGTAGTCTGAAGGAATCTCCAAACGTTGCATTGATTGTTGTGAAATCGGACAGTCTAGCCGCTGGCGGATTTCCTGATTACGCCACCCAATGTTTTCACCCTTACTGTTATGTCACAAATTTCCGCCAAGACCCAAGGCGTGCAACTGTGTCACTAAGGATCTTGCAGAATGCAAGTCTGCAATGGATACTACCTAATGCAGACTCGGCCCTGGAGCCATCGAATTGCGACCAAATTGGGACAGCCTTTGCTTAGAGTTGGGCGTAATCCTTTAAATGCAGCCTCAGAAGAGTATGGCCCGTGAATCCGGACACAGCTACTTTCAAACTACCTTTAGTATACTTCATCGCAGGAAACTTATTGAGTTACATACATCTTGCAATGTCCCACACTGCCGTCAATGAAGGTGAAGACGGGATTTTTAAAAAACCACCTCGACTACTTCCATCTTTTTAAATATGGAGTTAGAAAAGCCTTCAAAATGTACGCATGCACACAAAAGGATTCAAGCATTAACAAAAGAATCCACACACAAAGGTTTTGGTTCATGCGTGAGCACAACTAAAAGTGCAGAAACAAAATACATGTAGAGGTGTGTTCAATGTGTATTAAGAGACTGTTTGCGGATTTCCGAGTCCATTTACAAGTGGGTATGTAACAGGGACATGTCTGTAGCCAATCAGACGTCTCCTCTTTCTGCATTTGTGAGTCCATAATTGTGCTTGATTAAATCATATTTAGATGCACTTACCAAACTCCACTTCCTCTGTCCTGTTATGATCAGTCATCCGTGGAGGATTGCTAGTTGTCTTTTGTTCTGAGCCAGCATGGGAAATAAAAGAAGTTATACTCTTGATTGACTAATTTGCACTCTGTACGTACTGAAAATACAAATCCCCACTGTAAATAATGTTTACATAAACATAATAGACCGGAGTTCTGTACACTTCTACCCATTTGTTTATACGTATTGTTCATACTATTCTTCTGCTTGTTGTTGTTGTTGTTGTTGTTGTGTGTTTCTAGTAATATGTTTGTTTATATTAGGTCTATTTAAGTTCGTACTTGTGTTTATTTATGTTTTATTTATTTATTTGTTTTATTTTATTTGTGGTTTAATATGTTTTATCTAACTACACTGTCACAAGAAAAACTGGAGTCAAATACATAAAACTGACTCTGATTGTGATATTTCTCAAGAATTATCAAATTTTCTACATAACTTCTTTATGGATTGGAAGTGTGACCATGTAGTCACAGCTCAACATATTTATCTGATTGTGAACACCCAAAACCACAGCCATGCTTTTGCAGCTCTTCCTGCATGCATGCTGTGAAAAAAAGTGGGTTTGTTGGTTCCTTTTCATCTCAACATTACATAGGTTATATAAAAAAAACAAAGCAAGGAAGGACTTGCGGTTTTTGGTTTACAATCATAAACTTAAATTGTGAGTGCTGATGGTGAGTAATCCTCGCTAAATTAATAAATCCATCTTCAATTACACAACACCATTTTGTTTTAACCAAACATAGGTTGGGACATTTTGAAGTAGAGCAGATCATGACCAAAGTTACACTTTGCCCTGAGTTTCATTAGCCAAGACCACACAGTTATTTACAGTGTTAAAGCGTATTTGAGATTTGGTTTGGGTTTTGAAGTTAGTTTAGGGATGTTAAATGTGTTTAAATAACATCTGTTTAAATAATAAACAAGACATATGACTAATCCTGTGTTACCCTCTGTCGGAATATAAAACCAAGCGTAGTTTTTACTCTGATTTTATTGATCATGTGTCCTTTAGTGGAGAATCATCTAAAAGAGGGACCTTTAATACTTTGCATGGAGTTAAATATTTGTCGTGAGACGAATCTGGGACCACCACTGGATCTTCTGTATTATCATCTCCTGGTTACTTTCTCATTTTGTGGAACCGTTTTTCTCCCCTGTCGATGTAGTTTTTTCCTAATTTCACTGAATCCTTCAAAGGTCATAACACAGTCGTTATGAACAGGTAACTTACTTCATGAGTGTTTGCAAGCTAGTAACTATGTTTAGTTGTAACATTTTCATGATACTGCTATTGATAAAGTTTATCAATAGCAAAACTTATTAAAGCTTGGTGGATATCAATCCAGAGTGGAGAGTTAGAGAGAGTTCCTTTATCGAACGGATCCCAGAGGACGGTAGTGCAAAGCTGGATTAACACACCGGGCTAACTCTTGGTTACTTTGTCGCAGTTATTATGCAGATACCTGCGATCCCAATATACAGTACCATGAAGCTGGTTATTAATTTACTAATTCCACCCAGGGTTTCCACTCTTGATCTGTGCATGCACAAATAAAAAGGTGCAGGGTTTGCTGTGTCTGACCAGTCACAGTATAAGTGGATCTCACAATAGTAACACTGGTGGGTTCCATAATTGTGTGTGTGTCATGTCATGTATGACTATTATAATCAACCTTATTATTTAAGAGCCAAACAGACTTTGGAAGTGGCATAAGAAAATGACACCTCAAAGAGCTCAGCAGGTTTACTATATTATTATTATTATTATTACAGTCGTGTAGACATAGATGCACATCTGTCCCTCCGATGGAAATCTGTACATTTGACAAAGGATTTAATTGGGAGAATCAAAGTGGTTGTTGTGATATTTGAACTCTCTCTGGACTAAATGCGTCTCTCTTCATCCATAAATGTGATTCTGTGGTAGTTATCGTGGCAACATACTCCGATAAAACAAGATCCACCCTCCTGACCTGGAAAACCCGGAGTTAACCTGAAGTTACGCTGGTGCGACCGCATCCAGCTTTGCTGTCCAAGCCCCCAGTGAAGTAATTCTGACTAGTAATTATTGTCTAGTAATAACAACCGATCATGTTAGTTTATAGCTTTATAGTCAGAGGATTTCAGTGAGAAATGCATTCACATGTGGTCATTAATTAAAAGCTGAACGGACTAAATGTGGCCTCTGTCTGCATATTTTCCATAGTTTGAATTGTTAATGTGATGATTGCACAGAACTCCTGGAGAACTCATGACAAGTGATTTTCAGGGATTTTCATACATCAAGGTACCAAGTTGTATATTGTCATTGACTTCACCTCACCAACACAAACAAACACACAGCACTTACGTATAACTGTTACATTAACAGCCCTCCTGAAAGTCCACTTCACTCCATCCTCATAAATCTGTCTGTCGCAGAAATATACGTCGGCGTACTGCTGGTAGACTGTACAGATATGTAAGACGCCGTTGTGCATGCAGGTATCTGCCTGCAGTTTAGAGCCAGGCTCCCCACCCTGTAAGAAAAGCACACCTGAGATATTTCTGTGATTTAGACGTGAAATGGAGATGCTTGCTCATGTGTGCAGCTCACATTGTACCAAGCCACATCTGTGTTGTCAGTGCAGTTGAGAACTGGACAGGAGATGCTCCCCAACGTATACAGCACCAGAGCCTCGTTCTGCTGTGGTTTGTCACAAAGCAGGCTGGTTTTCTCCACCACTTGGAGATGCAAGAACATCTTGCTACGAATGCACAACAGACACCAAAACAAAAAACATAGGTTTGCAACATGGAATTTTATGAGGCGGTTTACGAATGGCAGTGTGAAATGTAGAATTCACTAATGCTGTATGGAGAGATCATAGCCTAAATGTACTTCCCATTTATGAGTGGTTGAATGTTATTCCCATTCTTGTAATATATGAGTGTCATTCACGACACTGATAATGACGATGTGTATTGTTGAGGCTTGATAATCCTCATAAAACACCGGGATTAAGGGAAAAAAAATCGGGTTGAATTACATGGAGATTCTATCTTCTTTTTGTTTTTTTTTAACTTCACCAATTACTTATTTGACCTGGATTCAAAAACAGGACCAAATGGGGATCTATTCATCAATAAACATAATAAAAGTAAACAAGGTAAAAACTCTTTGCCTTACAATGGTGTACCTGTTTTTTTAAAAGAGTATTTGTAGCTGTGTCAGCTAAAATGTCGTTTTAACAATTCACCTAACAAGTGCAGCATTATAACACAGGAAATGAACGAAAGAACCTTTTTTTTTTACCCTGAAGGGGAGGTGTAATTTCCTGAATGTTTTGCCTCAACTGTGATCTTTTTCCCACAGTCTAAGGAGAGCCCTTCATTTCTGTCGCTGCCATCTCCAGTCTTGGACCAAACCACCTTGTTGTCTGCGCATGGTATCGCAAAGATTTCCCCCGCGATGGCTCGATAGTACTGATGTGTAGTGCTCTGCTGAATACCCACTGGAATACCTATAGAGGTTTACGATCATTGAAGAGACAATATACAGATTTATTTTCTAAGTAGGTCAGGAGTGCCTTAAATAATTATATCTATTCTGTCTTAAAAACACTACATGCGCATATTAAATATGTATCTCAGTACATTACCTCCCAGATTCCTTGAGATGTTTCCCAGACAGCATCCTTCCAAGGAAATGGGACTGATTAAAAACAGCAGAAACAATCTCATTGCATCTTCCCTCTCTGAAACAGTAAACATGGTTCATCCACTCGACTCACGAGGCTGATGGACTTTCTCGAAATTTCACCATTTCCTCCTTCACTGGAAACATGTTCTTGCTATTTCCTGCTCATTGCTTCAGCCAACCTCTCATTTCTCATGTGGTAATGTTTATGGTGCTGAGGTTTTTCACAGGACAGAAACCGTTCAAGGTAGTATCAAACGGTTTCCTGTGTTCTTGAGTAAGATTTCACTGAAAAGTGCCTCAATATTTTCTTCCTGTCATCAACCAGTTCCTTTGTGAAGTGCAACATATTAGTTAGGAATTTTAAAAACCTGGCTGGCATAATTAAAAAACTTAAAAAACTAGATGTAAAGTTGCTAATAAAGAACAGAGAACATCTGATAGATAAATAGAAAAGTAGTCTACAGGAAGAAAAAGTAAATGAAAAACAACCCTCACCCACATTTGGTGGTTAGCACCTTGATAGCTGGTTAAATGACCTGCTTTCAGATTAACCATATCTCCCCTCCCTATTGCTGAAACGTTATCAACCCCATCCCCTGCTCTAAAAACTTTGAAATACTCTGTGACCTCAATACAGATTGCAGAATTACAAGATCTTTATCTTCAAAGTGAACTGACTGCCCTGCCCATCACCTCCTCCTCATCATCGTGACTCGTGTTCGTTATTGATCCATATTCATGATACATCAAGATAGACATAAAGGCTTACTTCTGCGGACCCAACACGATGTGCTGTATGTGTATCAGGTGGACATGATTCATAGGCAATATATTTTGGGCAAAGCAAATCCATTGTGCAGTTCAAGGTAGACAGTGCTTTCTGCCAAAAAGCCGCTACCATATCGTGTAATTCTGCTTGGTCTTGTCCTGCTTTATGCTCCCATCCAAACACACACAAATTCCTAATTCGAACACACATTTCATAGTACTGCCCATTTGTTGTGTCTCCAAATGAGTTTTTACTGTAGTTTGTTTATCTTGCAGTGAATGCAGGCTAATGTCCAAGTTACCAATATTATTCTAGCTACAGTATTTTTTAAATCTGAGCCCTTTAGAAAAAATATATTTACATGTTTTAAGTGGTATTGTACCATATACACCAAGAGCCCACAGAGCCAGCTGCTTGCGGTGTGTAACCTCAGCTAGACTCAATTCCACATACTGGCCCTTTAATACAACCATTATTTAGGACACAAGCTTTTACATCTGACATGAAATAACAATCCTTGCAGGTTTAAATCATTGAAACAAAGTGTATCCTGAAAATACAGTATAAATATATTGTTTATTTCATAAATGTACTGTGCTCAATGAGAAACAGTATGAATACAATATTTACAGTTAACGGAGTTGAATGGTAATGATGGCAATGTTCAAAAAACAGATTTAGTTAAGCACAAAAACATTGGCGTGAGGACAATGACAGTCAAGCTCAAGAAACGGCCAGGAAAGCAGGAAAATCATTCCAGACAATTGACTTAATTTGATATGTTTTGTCAGCCATTGTAAAAATAGGGTTAGTTATAGACATAATATTAAATAAATAACAATCACAGATGGTGATGAACATGAGTGACACAAAATGCTCAATTTGAAATTATTTTTTAGATTATTTTATTTCTATTATTATTCAAGACTGCAGATTCCAAATGGCAGCTCTTGCGTTTGTTGCAAGCTGTTGGCGGTAGGTGATAGCGCAGCTGATTCCAGAAGGAGGAAGAGGTTGACATTGAGCTTGAGCCCTTCCAGGTTATGCAGCGTCCCACGTCGCCAAGTAGCTGTAAGCCCTCTGATATTGACTCTGATATTTTCACTTCTGACGTTTCAGGTTTGATGAAAACCAAGCGCGTCTGCCGCTCCACCAGGGCTGCATGGATGGTACTTAGCAGGCTGCAATCCAGACCAGGATCCAGAGCAGTGGGCACCAAGACCACGGTCCGACTCTGCTCGATGCAGTCTAACACTGCCTGCGCTACAGCTGTAACACAAAACAGTTGTTTATGTAATACTTTTTTAGTATTTTTAGTATTTTTTTTAGATAGATTTTCAGTAAAACTTTATTTTGGGGTACATTCATTTACCATCAACTAGTTGTTTATTAGCATGCAAGTTAGTGACAAATTGGCTCTGTGTTACTCATTATAAGGTACTTATTACTGCCTTATTCTTCATGGCCATATTTTACAACCACTAAGCCATTAACCAAGGGTTTTCCCTCAATAACCTCTCAGTTACTGCTTATTAATAGTACATAACTTTGATTTCAGGACAACCAGCAGGTTACTAAGGATGTCAGGTTGTGAGCAGGCACATATGGGGTTAATAATTCTAAAATGTAATTTGGGTCAAGACCATGAAGTGCCTTGCAAGTCTAAAAGCGAAAGTCTAACACGATATATTCATTGTACAAAAAACTGCATTGAATGAAACACTATGAAAACTACACAGCTCAACATGAACTTGCTTTTAGAAAACATAATGCATTTGTCAAAAATATATAGATGAAATAAACTGGGCAAAACCCTCATTATGTACTTTTAAATCAAATCGAAATCAAAGTTACGTACTATTAATAAGCAGTAACTGAGTGGTTATTGAGGGAAAACCCTTAGTTAATGTCTTAGTGGTTGTAGAATATGGCCATGCAGAATAAGGCATTAATAGGTACCTTATAATGAGTAACAGAGCCAATTTGTCACTAGCTTGCGTGCTAATAAACAACTAGTTAATAGTGAATAGGTGTAGCCTAAAATAAAGTGTTGCCATATTTTCCATAAGATGTATCTCAGGTGTTGATAGCGTACCTTCCCCCAGCGGGACATCACGGTCATAGAGACAAAGGGTGTAGTCGAACCTCTCCTCCAAAACATCCACCAACCACTTCCTGTCTTGTGCATTCAGTCCTGCGTCTTTATCACTCGTGTAACACATCAGAAATGCATCGTAACTCTTTCCATCTAAAAAAATAAAATGAAAAATGAGGCTTAAATATATTCATATGAGATATGGGCCTAGGCAATAATTCCACATGGGTTACGTGTTGTGAAACCAACAGCCAAAATGACTCCCACCTGAGATCCTCTTATGGCAGCCAAGGGTGTCTCGCAGGAAAAGAGCAATATGGATTTTATATTTCACATAAATGACTACACCTACGCACATCGTCACCACGATGCCCGCAATGCTGGTAGTCAACAAATGATAGGAACGACGAGCTGAAGGGAAATAAGGATAAGAATAAAAAATGTCCAACTTATTCGAACCAACATTAGAGAAGATCATTTTGGTGATAAGAGGGAGCGGCGCAATGCATTAAGAAATCAGCCCACTCGATGAGGTCACCTGAATGTGTGGCTCCCAGGCTTTTGGCCAGAAAAATAGATGCATGCTTTCTTGCATACCTTTCAGAACCAAGTTGATGGTGACAAAAGATTCAGTTTGAAGGAGAGATTCCAGTTTGCATGTGTATGGTTTTGATAGATCCCCCGCCGACACACTTTTGAAGATTAGAGATGCTCTCAGCTCAATATTTTTGTTGTTGTTGTTCTTCCTGGAAAACACACAAAGGAAGATCCAGACTCATGAACTGAGGTATGAATGTAAGTTAAATGTTTATGTTTAAGTTATCACCACATGTTGCAATCCCTTACTTTGTATAATTGTAGTAAACCGGAAAGCTGGCATTTTGTTTCACGAAGGATCCATTGAACAACCAGGTCAGCTGAGTGTAATTGGAATACACAACAGCCTCACATTCGATCTGTTTCCTCTCGCCTGGAAGAGAGTTTAGAAAACTTTAATTCCTAGTTACGCTAATGTTTATAGCACCTATCTACAGAACTGAGCAGGGAGGGGCTCACCTAAATCTACAGGGACTTCTTGCTTGTCTTTTGGTGCTTTGATCTCATCAAGTTTGTCATAATCTGCAGTGCACAAAAGACAGGAAAAACCCCAGTTGAGTCATAAAATGTTTGAGTTAATTTTCGGATTTCAATACAAATATCCATTTTTCTCCTACCTTTAGGCTTGACTTTCAAAAGGAATGTCGAGCTCTTGCTATAATTTTGATCTTGATACAGGTAAGATCTTGTGCAGGTGTAGGTTCCCCCGTCCTTCATCTCAACAGTGCCGAAGACATAAGGATATGGCAATAAATCACCATCCTACAGGAGGGAAAAACAGACTGAAGATGACGAGACTGACTATAACATTTTCATCTTTGGGTGCAGAAAAAAGCAGCATCCAGTGATCTACAATTTAAATGCTAACACAACGGCAGCAGAAGAGCAGGAATGGAAACTCTCACATAGTGTCGCTGCCCTGAACTTTCTTTACTCACCCTAAAAACACGCTGTCAGATGATATTTCACATCAAATGCATTGTTGCTTACATGTGATTTAATACCTTGTACAATGTAGTGCCCCCGTCGACGATACTCGA
>CAESWR010001802.1:133439-144579 GCA_903171835.1 Mullus surmuletus
TTTCATCCCCCATCTTTCAGAGCTATTTCTCGTCTGTGTGTGTGCGTGTAAGTGTGTGTGTGTGTGTGTGTGTACTGTCATCGCAACCTTCTCGGTCGGGATGAGATGGAGACGTTGGCGTCAGACCCAATGAAATCACTGTTAATGTGTCCTAATGAGTCAGGCACACTGACGCACATGTTTGGCCACTCGGATTCATGTCTAGACGAGCTGGGGGAAAGTGGGCGCGTGCATCCACTCTACGCGCCGCACATGCACACTAAGCACATGCACACCAAGCACACGCACACGCAGGTGCAATCATAAAAAAACCCCGAAAAAAACCCTGCAGCGGAGTCATTCCTTGCCAAGTCGTCGCTCTGCTCATGAAATGTGGATAATCCTTACGCAGTGTGGATAATTACTGCAACCTTTGAAAGTGACTATTGAATACATTTACTTTATCCTCTATCCTCCTCTATCCTCTTGGCGTATCCAATGGCAACGTGAACCTTGACCTTGAGTGTTATTGCAGTGCGACACTTGTAAGAGAAACCCATGCCTCTGTTCTCATAATTGTCCTTGTAAATGCCAATATTTGACATTTATCAGGTGACATACAGTCAATATTTTCCACTTCATGGTTTATATTCAATGTGATATACGATATGTACATAGCTTAAACTGAGGACACTAAGTGCATAAGCTCCGCGGCGGAAGAGATTTTATCACCCCAAGCTGTGATTCTCCTCTCTGGCGCTCACTGAAGCTGGCAGTGACCCCAGACATGCAGAGCTGACCCTATTAGCGTTGTTTATGACATCTTTAAGTCTAGTAAACACAGTAGTAAACACTCCATTAGGCTTTGGGTGGGAAAAAAAAACAAGCACCTATGTAGCGACCATGTGACGGCTTTTTAGCCATACGTGTGTTTGTGTGTCTGTGTCCATACTGTTTGTCGAACATTAAACTGACTAAACTATATCTCCTGTCCAGTGCAGCCCATCCCAGCCCGCGTAATTTGTCTGAATGGGCATCTGTGATTTAGTATGACCAATAAGAGCCTCAAATGAAGTGGGTTGCTGTTATTTCTTTTAGCTGGCCACCATGCGGGAAAGTGAATTATGCATTTGATATTTCAAAATGCTGTGAAAAAGAGGGATGGAGCCATAGGTGGGAAGGTCAGGGTACCGAAGCCAGATGACAATGTTGAATGAATGCTCCAATAAGGCCGCATGATTATGTGTCAGAAGTTGGAAAGCTGAGGAAATATAGAGGCCATATTTAGACCAGATTGCGGACTGTTCACCAGACCTCACCGATGACTTGAATTTAAGCACGAAAACACCTCCAAAATGCAACAGTTCATTTTTAATGTGTAAAAAACTGGCAGATATATCTTTTTAAAATATCTTCTTTTTAAAAAACCTTTCCTGAGTGCTTTGACCATAAATGCACCTCAATGGTATAACAATAATCATAATTACAAAATGAAAGCTTATTCAATGTTCATAAAGCAATGTAGCACTTATGGCCACTGTGCCACAGATTAGATTTAATGTAGAGAAGGGATAAATTAATACATTTTGTTCAGGATATAGCTGAGCAAATGTTGAAATTGTTAGAAAATACATAACAATGTCTGATAAGTTACAATACTGGATTTTATTTTTGAATTTCAGTGTTGATTTCGAATAAAAAATCGGGCCTACTGCATTCTGGCAACCAGTCACACCACATTTATATCTTTGAACAGTAAAGCAGTGCAGAATACATTGATTAAAGACTGACACCTGCCCCTTGTCGAGTGGAATACTGTGTATGATAATAGTAATTTATAAGGTTATTCTGCTGTTACACTTGTTCATTTCTGTCAAGGTGACTGAGCAGCTTCATTACAGCTGCATTTCACAATAAGATGCGGGTTTCTCCGCTGTAGAGCATAAAATCTGTTTTCAGAGCATAAAGTTGGCATGTAAAGGCAGCCGACCTGAATGTCACCCAGGTAATAATACAGACAAATTGGCCAGGACGAAATCAGTCTGGAGATTCAGCCCTTCTGCTAATTACAACTGGGGTTATTGCTGACTGGGAGAAGAGAGAGAGAGAGAGAGAGACAGAGAGACACAGAGAGAGAGAGATTCTCTTAATTCAGTCTTTAGCTTTAATAGTAATATTTAATTTGTCATGAGGGCGATGTTTCATAAAGGGCAGCGCGAGCTCATGTGTAATTGGGGTGAACTGTGAGGCAGGTATTAAGTGGTGGGAATAGCAATGGTGTGGCAAAATTTCATTTTTATTTACCATGAAATAGGGAGGGACAATATGGCGCAATATGCAAGATGAAGAGGCGGAACGTTCTTTGGCTTTCAACTGATGAGTGAAGACGACACTTTTCTGAAACCTCTGATATTTGAGCTGAATGGTGTTAACATCTGATTTGCCACTGAAAATAAAAATAAAAAAATGGCTTTGATTCTATAGAAACATTCTTATCAAGTCGGGGAAAATCTGTGTATTTAACTTAATAGAACATGTAATTGATTATAATTAGTATTGCTTTATTCTGTAACAAGCCATAACCAATTGGTAAAAAGATAAAATCTGCCATTAAATGAGGGTTATGTCGGCATTAAGTAAATAAAAATTTCCAAGTATCAGCAATTATGAAGCTGAGCATCTTTTTGCTCAGTGTTTTAGCTTGCAAACAAGAAATTCCACAGTTTTTCCTCAGTCTCACATCTCAGTAAAGACTGAAAAAGAAGACAGAAAGTTGATGGAATGGGAATCAAACACCTGTCCTTTGCTGCAAAGTGATTGTTTGACACATCCCACTCCCCTACAACCCACTTATATATAGTTTTTTCTTCTATTCATTTGTGTCTTGAGCTTTTAAATCCATATATGTATATATATGTATACAGTTGCACTCAAGATCAATCTGTCTGATGAATGCTGAATCAGTGAATTTGTTGGTGAACTCTAAACAGTTATTTAATCCTAAATGATTGATGGACTCTCACTGCAGCACGCCAGATTTACCCTAAAACCGTTGCTGCAAACCTTCAATTGAATCATCATATTTTATAATTTGCTGCAAATGAAGTTCGCAGCTGATCATTAAACCACGTGGTCCGGAAAAACAACCAACGCGCTCGTCGGCGCCCGTTACTATGTGGATCTATCCTGATGGAATCACAACTCATTTGTGTGATTTCGAGGAAGTATGTTGGCCTATATTCCAAACAAAAACACAAACATGTCCACACACATCTGCGTATCACTTATTAAACTGAGCATGTTAGAGGGATCCTATATATGTGTGTGTGTGTGTGTGAGCGCTCATCGTGGACGTGTGTGTGCGTGTGTGTGTGTGTATTTTGAAGCGGGCGGTTGGCGTGTTGGCTGCCTGAGGCTAAAGCTCTAAAGTGTGTGAAATGAGGGAGTAGCTGACGGTGGGCCCTTGGCTATGAAGTCGCACTGTGTTTATGGGTGTATATGTGTGTGTGTGTCACATACATATCAGGCATACGTCAAATTTACTGACACATCTGCTGATGTGAGTGACAGTGAGCCTGAAGGCCTTCTCCAGCCCCCCATATTTCCCCTGACGTGGAGCAGTCCCTCATTTGGTCTGCAGGGTAATGAGGCTAGCGCAGGATGTGTGTATGTGTGTGTGTGTGTGTATGGGGGGGGGGGCGATCAGGTGTCAACAGCAAATGTGTGACAAGTTTGCATACTACAAGGGATTGTTTAAATGAATTATATGGGATGTTGCTGTTATTGACTCTTTTGTTGATTTATTTACTCCATTTATTAATTCCTCCATCTTTTTCTTTCCTTTTTCCTTCTCCTGTTAGATCATTTTCTCACCCCGCTGCCCGTGTTGACTTTTTCTTTTTCTATCATGCACTTATATGGCTGAATGTTCTTTGCTCTCCGCCCTTTCCTTCTTCCGTTCCCGGTTTCGTTCCTTCTCCTGCCTCCATCCGTCCTTCTTAGATTTTCCTGCTTCATTCTTTATTTCCCTCAAAAGTGTCTTCCTCCTTCTCTTTCATCCTATAAAATCTCGTTATTTTCTGCCTCGGCCTTTGCTGCCCCTCCCCCTCCTCTTTCATTTTCCCTCTTTCTATGAGCCTTCCTTTGCTGCCTTCAATGCACAATAAGATCTTTTTAATGATCAGGAATGATGTGATAAGAGTTCATTTTTCCCCCCCTCCTTTGTTGTTATTTCATGAATTTCCTATAGATGGAGCTGTTAGCCACGATTGGGAGCCCCCGCTCATATCACGAGGCTCTGCCCAAGTGAACGTCTCACTCTTGTTTGACACCCAAATGCCTCAGAGGCCACAATCAAGGACCGGAATAACGATCTAACAGGGACAACCATTTTTACTTTGCAAAGCACCTAAAAGAAACACTGAATGAAATCACTTAGTAAGAAAATGTTCCCACATACTAGTGCTGGGTACCATTACTTGATACCTTTGAGGTATCAACCAAAAGCAAGTAGTATCGAAACTGCACCGGTCGAACCCAGCCCTACCTCAATCCTACATAACTCTAGAAATCGAAGTGAGTGACCAGTCTATGTGATCCGTGCATGGAAATATCTTCAAATCAAATGTCAAAATACTGATAATTGTGAGGCCAGACTGGATCATCATGCAATATAACAGTATCATAAAAACAAACCTAGTTTTCTGCTGTTGCCGTATTAAAATAACAGTGTTTCACCCCAGGCTGTGATTTATTTTATTGGTTGCATTGGGTTATCTGCCACCAACTTTGCAACACCATGAGAATCAATGGTAATAAAATCTTGCCATGCGTGTTGGTCCAACATCACAACCGACAAACTCTTATTTCAGTGACATGAAAGAACAGCGCATCTTGTATCAGGACAGCGAGAAGAGCATTTTAATTTGATAAGGAATCTGCCACCCTTGATTAAGAGAAAAATTGTGTGTTAATTCCATTGTCCTAATACTTCACTGGAATCACCTTGGAAGGTGATCATGTCTTTTTAAATGGAATGAGACATTTGGACTGGAAATTACCCCTTGCAGTGTATAACTGTGTCACAGATGAAAGGATCGAATGACCGAAAGGTGTTTCCAATCTAAACCCTGCCAACGACAAAAAACCTCCAAACTCGGAGTCATTTCTATGCAGTGCGTGCAGCCCCGGTAACCATTTTACCTGCTGCTTGGTGTTCGGATAAGAGGCGCTTGCATATTCATAGGCGAAGATAAGAGCTACCCATCCAACTCCCTTTAATTGAGAATGATGGAGAGGTACGATGGATAGAGGGACATCACATCGCACAAGTGGAGCTTGGAAGAGGATCCGGAATGATAACCCAGCACTTGCCTTGATGCATTAATTGAGGGTATTAGAGGAAGGCATGGATGGACTGAGGTGGCGGTGGGGTGGGGGCGGTGTGGGGGTCCACCACCAAAATGCCAGCGGTGCCAATAAATCACTTTCTGCCGGTGATTGACTCTGCAAATGTAGTCAGGAAAGAGCGAGGAAGTTGGAAGGAATCAATCAAGATGCTCTCAAAACTTTTCAACACGCTCAGCTCTGAATCATTGCGATAGCTAAAGGTCACCGCCATAACCCTAGAGATGCTCGGACTTAATGTGGCTCTTCAAGGACAACTGGCTTCCATGGCGACAGTACGGCAGGGGGCCGTCTTGATTTTGACTGCAAGAATTTGGGAGGACGTAGGCCTTTTTTTTGTGTGTTCGTGTGTGTCTGTGTGTATGTGTGTGTGCTTGCAAAATGACATTACATTGACATTAGAAATAAAAACCTTGCCTCTTCACACTTCAAAATCCAATCCAAGTTTAATACAATTACCAATGATATTCTACCAATATTTCATACAATGATTTTGACGCGAACAAAAAAAGGTATAAAGATGTCATTTTGCAGCATTCACCACAACAGCACGCAACATTTGTCCTGTTTGTGTCTCCTGAGCAGAAGATGGCGGGACGTGACTGTGGCGCTATTATGGGATGTTGGGTTGCTCAGGGAGCACAGTCTCTTTGACCTGCTTTACCAGAGGTGGCCTCCGTGTCTCTGTCTCCACCTCCAGACCCGCTGCCTTTGCCTCTGTGTGCGTGTGTGTGTATGTGTCTATGTGTGTGTGTGTGAAAACATGCCAGAGATAAAGTGGGTGTAACTGCAGTGTATTTTGTTCGAGTTCAGGATTTCTGAAATTAAGTGTCAATCTGCGTGTGTGTTCTTTTCTCGCTCGTGTATGTGCTCCCCCCTTTGTTTGTATGTTGTGTTTGTGTTAACGTAGATATGCTTGAATAAGTGTGCGTCTCACGAAGCGTTAGTGTGACTTTAGATATATTTGTGTGTACATCAAGCAGTGTTTTGTAACTGTTTGGAAGGCAGTGTGTTTTTATTTCTTGTACTGTTTGTGAGCACAAGTGTATACCTACATATAGTGCCTGCTTTTGTGCTTGCGTGCGTGTGTGTGTGTGTGTGTGTGTGTGTCAGAGATGCCATTGTTTGGCCTCTGGGGGTTTCATTAAGGCCTAGTGTCCAGAGGTAAAAAGTCATTCATCTCCCCTGTTGTGAAGTGGCAGCTCTGGGCTTCGTCCGAGACTCCCCCACCTCCTTCTTTCTCTCTTTTCTATCCTCCCATCTCTGTTTCCGCTCCTCCACTTTAATTTTTCTTTCATCCTATGCTGTTTTTCCTGTCTTTCTTTTTTCTTTCTTTTCCATTTTTCTTCATCCCATTTTTTTGCAATAAAAAAAAAAAGAAGAAAATTAAGTCTTTGGGGTCTTAGAGTCAGAAAGAGAGACAGAGAGAGAGCGCTGAAAAAAACAAGTCCAAAGGAGGAAGAGAGAGAAGTGTTTGATGTCTTTCAGATGGACCAGCCTGTCTAATGAATCCTTCACCAGTCTGCAATGAGATCAGCCCGTCTTTCCCCATTTTTTTTTCTTCCTTTTTGGCTCTTTTTTGCCTCTGCGCACATTAATTAGAGCTGTCAAAACTAAAGTCTCTCCCTCTGTCTCTATCTTTGCCTTTTTATTTTGTTCCTTCAAGTGGCTGAATGGGATACCGTTAATTAAAAAGATATCAGATCATGAAGGCCCCCTGAGCGCTGCAACCGTCTGGGCCCTCGCTTCCCGACAAGTCGAGATGTCTTTTTTTTTCTCTCTCTCTTATTTTTTACATTCTGTCCGCAAAGAAATTCTGGTCCCTTTTGTCCGCAAGTTAGAAAGATGGATTGAAGTTTACAGGCTAGGAGGCAGTAGGGTGTGTGTGTGTGTGTGCATGTGTTGGAGTGCTGCATTGATAAAAGCATCTTTCTTTTTGTATTTAATTGCATCTCGGCTTTATGAAAGTGTGGGCTTTTCATGTGATGAGAACTTCAGAGGGTTCATCGTTTTAAGTGGCATATCTTTACTGACAGAGCAAAGTGCTGAATGAAAGACATGGAGAGCACTACCTAACCTTCTGTGTGTGTGCATATGTGCGCTGGTGTGTGTGTGCATATGTGCGCTGGTGTTTGTGTGTATATGTGCTCTGGTGTTTGTGTGCATGAGCAGGGCATGGATAGAGACCACGTCTATAATTTAAAGTGTTGTGTTATGGATTCAACTGATAGTATTCAAGTAAACAAATTCAGATATATTAAAATGTTGTCCTGTTACCCCCTGTAGTTTAGGCGGACAAAAGTCACATTTGATTAAAATAATCCTATTTCTATACATTTCATCGGATCATTTTTAATTTTAATTCAATTTTTAATTTATTTTATTTTCACGGACCCCTTGCAATTACACCACGGACCACTAGGGGTCTGCGGAGCTCCTGTTGAGAAACACTGGTCTACACAATCTTAGCCACATGCTAGCTCAGACATGCTAGCTTAGATACTAGTGCACATTCTAGCGTAGTCACCGGCGCACATGCCATCTTAATTTTGTGAAGGGCTTGATACAATAAATGAATGATTGAGGTAACAAAGAGAAGAGTAAACTCGTGTGCCAATTTACATTCTATGATGAAATTAAAGGCCGGCAAGTTACATGAACAGATCCCCATGACTTCAAGTGTCAGTAGAAAAAAAAAGCCAGTTTGGCCGACTGCAGGCACAACGAGGAGCAGTTACATGTCATTTTGTTAACGATTTCGACAACTTCAAAATGAAACAAAATTAGTCTGGCGCTGGATTTCAATTCAACCACACTGCAGGACAAAAAGTGTAATCACACTGCCTACGGGGGAGGGGTGGGGGGTGATTATACCGGATATCACCAAGGTCTTTGTCAATTTCTACTAATGAAGCTGCATTAGTCTTCAATTCTGCTGCAGCAATTCCATCAAAACGAACCAATTTTAGTGCAAAATGTTCTCACACGAAGACTATAGGAGTGTGTGGAGCTGTCTGTGCGTATTCCAAAAGCACGAGAGTAACATGTCACTGCTTGTCACTATTATTGATATTGTTGTGCACACGCGCAAACTCACAGACACACACAGACACCAGTGTGTTGTGAGATCAGCAATTTGTAGTTAATCATTTGGGCTGAAGAGGGATGAGGCGGGGTGAAAGAAAGGGCTGATCGGCCCCCCCACCCCTCTTCTCAACAGTATAGTGGCAGTGGTGAAGCACAGAGACAAATGACACACACATACACGCGCACCACATGCGCTCACATACACACACACACCGTCCATGCAGAAACCTAATTAATTTTGTGCAGTGTTTCAGAATTGATTGTGGTCATTCTTCGCGCCAATTCTTCATATGGTTTTCAAGAGGTTCCATCTTTCTGTCATTCTCACTTCTCCTCTTTTGCCTCCATGTTACCGTCCAAATAGTTTTGCATTTACACTCTCACAAGGCTCAGTCTGATTCAATCAGTTTTGCTTTTTTTTTTTTTTATTATCACAGTGTGCATGTGACGTTGAAATACTTTTCTTGGTATCATTAAATAATAATGATTTTAAAAGACTTAAGCAGCAGAAAAGATATAAGTATGAACAAATGTCTGACAAAATGAAGAGTTAAAGAACAATTTCATATCAAATTCTCTGAAAATGAATGAAATTGAATGTTTTAGGCTTGAAAGGGAAGGGAATCTTTTATGCAAAAAAAGAAATAAAAAATTGCAATATTCTGTGTTCTCTAATTCAAATGAAAACAAATCTTTTCCTGGAATATCAATATATTGCGTCAAAAAGCACTTGACATGCTAAACGATCACAATCAAATAATGATTTAGTCTGTTATTCAATGTGCTGAAGTATTACATTTTGCCAGTGAAGCTTCAGTTGACACTTTGAGAACAGCTTGTGTGTGTTTTTTTAGTCACGCAAACTTCCATTTGCGTGTAAAGCGGGAAAATTCTGTCAAAAGTTTGTATTAAGAACAAAAACCTCAGAATTTGAACCACAGGATATTGTCTAAGTTTCTTTGATTACTGTAATCCTTGTGCTTTTGCTGTGTATTTCTCAACACACAGCTATTGTAAAGGCTATGTCACTTTAAGAAAATGCGTTAGCCCTCAGAAATGAGGAAAATTAATGAATCTGATTACGGCTTTGTCTAATAGCTTATGCATCACAATTTCCCGTTTATAATCAGTACAGTAAGACTGTGCAGCCCAAGGGCGCTGTTTTAATTCTTTTTTTGTTACCGGCAAATGCAGGGGGAAAAAAAATTATATGACTAATAATTGTTTTGCCAGGATCTAATAACAAGCAATAAAAACCAGCCAACCAGAATGCTGCCACCATGCTCAATCTAGGTTCTATTATTAGAAACCTCTTTCATGTGTTTTCCTTCCTCTTCCATTTTAATTGTTTTGTTGGTCCGTCTTACAACACAACCTATCGTATTGAACGTTCTCCTCAGATGGTAAAATTTTCCCTCATTGCGATTTCTCACTTCTGGCCAGTGACAGCTGGGCCTATAAAGTCTTAACAGCCGTGCGAGGAGGAAACGTTTGGCGGGAACACCTCGCAGCTGATGTGCACCTGCTCTTTCAAACATTTTGTGTTTGAATGCACAATTAGTGTATGAGTGTGAGTGTGAGTGTGTGAACCAGCCTCACCTGCTCGGACTCTAAGTGGGATCTCTCTCGCAGGAGGACATCACAGGTTTGACAGCGATGCCTCAGCTACTGCAGAAACTGACAGTCCATCAGGAACGCGGAGATAATGTTGGCCTTCTCACTTTCCTCGACCCTCGCACGTTGCGTGTCTTTGCCCCACATTTACGGGGACCTCTCAAGCTCGTTTCAAGCCATACATCACAGGACTTCACGTGAGGAGCTCTGCGTGATTCTGATTCATATCTAACACTGGCCCTCAGCTCGTTCTCTGTCTGTAACAAGCTGTTTTACCTCCCACCTTCTTCCCTAAAAACCTACTTCCTGCTTATTTGTCTGCTCTCGAAGCCTGTTGGGGGGGCAGTTTCTAATAAACCTGAAATGAAAAAAAAAACCTTCAAAGACAATAGGCTATGGCTTCATTTAAAGCATCCCCAATTTAATTTTTTCCTCCCGTTACCTGGTCAAGATTGAAATTCTTGGTCCAGTTGGTGATCTTGGTTACAACCCATATTAAAATAAAATATATGGTACTTTTTTATGTTATGCTGATGCTAGCTGCGCCCTGCAGCATTTCTAGCTTTGTGGGGGCCCTAAGCAAGATGTTGTTTCGGGGCTCCTTGTTTGTCAAGCTACAATGAAGAGATTCCTAACCCAGACAAAGCTGAGATCACTTCTTTGTGATGCCATTACTGTGTTTGTTTTGCTCTTGCTAACGGTAATGATGGGTGTCTGTCAATCATTCCCATCATACCTGTCGGCGGCCGGCCACGTCACAAACTGTGTGACAGTGTGGTCCAACGAATAGGACCTAATAATGCCATGAAAACACCACCAGCCACAGCTTATCATCACAGTTCATTTTTATTAATATCTTACATTTATTCTTATGCGTAAAGAGGATGTAATATACACACGAAATAGCTGCAGATAAAGACTAGGCTGAACATGCAGCTTTGGGGCCCTGAGCATTCGCCTAGTTCGCCTAATACAAGAAACGGCTATGTGAAAACCTGAATGGATAAAATGAACACATTCATGAAGTAACCCTTCAAAGAGAGAAGTTTTCTTT
>CAESWR010001802.1:156736-170411 GCA_903171835.1 Mullus surmuletus
TTTTGTGTTATTAATAAAAAAAAATAGAACACAATTTTTAATTAAAAAATCATTTTGGGGGGGGTTCTGTTTGCCGCTGCTCTGCCCCCTGTTGTTGCCTTTCATGATGGCTCATGACGGGCAGGAAGGGGCTCTTCCTGCTGATGGCCTCTCACGCATGCTTGCATGGGAGAACGGGGGGCCCCGAACAGAACCTTGCGTGCACTCGCTGCTATCGCCTTTTCATGATGGCTCATGAAGGGGCTCTTCCTGCCTCTGGCTTCCACGCAGTTGCATGGAAGGGTAGGGGCCCAGAACAGAACCATGTCGCCAAATTTAACTTTGCAACAATAAAGCTGAATTTTGACAAAGTGATCCGGACTGAACTACAATGCTGATGAAAGCAGAGGAGAATTCGAATTTATGCAACTTTCGTTGTTACAATCTGGATGCAGGAACGCAGTCAAGACTGGTGGGAGACGGTTGTGATGGGGACCTTCACGGAAGGAGACTGGTTGAGGACTGCTTTGTGTGTTTAAAAAAAAAAAAACTTTAACGTTACTAGCTTAGGGCGCTAACCGCTGCTGTCCATGTTGCTGATTTGTTTTGAAAATCTATGCCTGTCCCCATTACGCATTTGCAAATATATGGTTGCAGCAGCAGGTAACCAGCCCCAAATGAGCCAGTAACAGCATGGAAACACAAAGAACTTTAAGTGCACAGGTGCTGATTGGCAACGAGACACAGGTGAGGAAGGCAATCAAAGGGGAACAGGGCACAGCTGGGACAGAGTTGGAGCAGCCTGACAACCAAAACTCTAAAGTAAAGCAAGCTGTGAGGAAAAGAAACATTACCAACATATATTGCACGTCCAGGCACGGCTTAAATAATCACCCAAATCTGCACCAGCAATGGTAAGATAACATTTTTGTTTCCGCTGTATGACTGGCTGCTGCTGAATCATGTAAGAGTTTGCGTTGCCGGCACGAAGTGGCAGGATCTGTAGCGGCCCTTGTTAGTGCGCAGGGCAATTTAAGATCCCTAGGATTCTGGTTGGTTTGTGAGGACGTTGTTATGGTGTGCAGGGTTTTGTTTGTTTGCTGTGGAGGTGGACCATTCCCGCTCCTGGAGTAGAGTGCCAGAGGAATCACTGCCACTCCAAATTTGTCCCAACACACATCTTATCATCCATCCATTTATGATTGCTACCCTGCAGAACGCAATTAATAGGAGGGGATTTAATAGCCGACAAAAGAATAGAAGGTGACGTCTTTTTCACCGGAATATAAAAATGTTAATTTTCAAAATGGATCTGGCAATTTTACGAAAAAGAGCAAATTTAAGAACTATATGAGAAAGGGAAGTTTAAAAAGAAAAAGAAAAAAAACAAACGTTAAATTGAAAGCTTTTTTTTTTTTTTACCAAATGTGTACGATGTGTCTTTTTGTCCTGCTGATGGGACATCAGGACATACACGTGTGCTGTTTTGTATTGCTGGTATCACTGGTCTTTACTCTTCATATTATGATTTAGTATCTGGTTTAGCTATGATGAGATGTCTATTTATAAATGACAGCAATGTGTCCTGTGAAAGGAAATGTTCAGCTGTAAGCCAAGGACTGTTGTGGCTTTCATTGGTGATTTTTCATCCTCATTTATTGGGCTAATGCCTGACTTAATTTGATGGTAATGGGTTGCCATATTTCTAATATGCAATGGTCACAGAGTAGACACCAAGGAAGAGAGAGACACACACTATCCTAGGGGATGGTAATTTTGGACGGTGGACAACCTTGCTATACGGTAACCACCACCAGCCAGCCTAACCCAGTCGTAATGGTCCGATGTCAGCTCCTATTATTTTTCCCTACCCATAGGCTATGGCTTGTTGATGGGTAGGTATGGGATGCAGGTATGGAAAGAGATGACTGCATGATATGTTTCTAATTAAACGACGTGCTGCAGTGGTGAATGCTGACCAGTAGGATTGGGTGTATGAATGCACATGGGGGCAGGGGAGAACACACAGAGGATGATAGATGACTTGGCTAGTTGTAATATCTCCGTACCAGAGGGAGCCGTGTAACATTAAATATGGTCATATATGATTATTAATGTAGGACATATTAATAACCAGGAACCTGCGAGCTTTACAGATGGAGCCACAGTCACATATACCTTCTCCAGCAAAGTAACATGCACAGTGAGTCACAAATGGCACATTTAGTGCTGGGAAATGAGCATTAAACAACACACACTGGTATTGGATGGATTTGCAAAACACCCTCACTATGCACTGTGTGTGGTGTATATTCAGTGCTTATATCTGAAGAAAGACCATGATTACAGCAACTATTGGTTTTCTTAGTATTAGCGAACAGAGGAATCATCCTGTGTTCACATGAAATAATATTTTCATCATGCTAAATTATCATGCTCAACCACACTGCTATGGCACTCTTTGGTCGCAGAGTTGACCAAGTCCGTAAAGATAAAGACTTCTTGGAGATCTTACCCACGTTCACATAATGTCACAACAAACTACAACACAAACAAAATCATTTAATTTATAATACCGCCCAGAGAGTGCCGAGTATTTATATGATGAATACCTAATAGTAAGAGGGATAATGCTGGTTCTACCAGGGATGAAGCTACTACCTGGTAGTACCAGCATCATTCCTAGTATTAGCTTTAGCCCTGGTAGTACATCATCCTTGATAGTACCAACATCATCGTTAGATAATCTTAGCTCTTGACTCTTTTAAAGACAACTAATTATGGACTGCCATTATACAGTTTATAATTAATGTAATCTTGGTTAGCTACTGACTTAAATTAACACCTCACCGCTGTGGGTCCAGATTCTAATGTTACTGAATCTTTGACACCATTCACTTAAAAGTAAATTTTTCTCCTTTCCCAAAATGTAACAATAGTGCATTAAGTACCTGCATGAGTGCATCTTTGTATTCTAAAAAACGAAAAGTAGTGACATGTCAAAACTCACACAAGAAAGGGACCCATCGCAAACAAGACTGGTGGACAGCTGCTCATATTCGAATTCCAAAGAAAGTCAAAGAAAAAACACCAAGTTCAAACAACGTTCACTGGGACATTTTTTTCACAGCAGCAGACAGAGGCAGCACGTCTTCATGCCTCTGTACGAGGACACACACGTGCACATAAAGCCAGACAGGCAGACAGTCGACACACAGCTGTATACACTGTAAGCACATAGATCTGAGCAGCGCTCACTGTGCCGTGATCCTCTCTCCCTCTAGGAACTTGTCTGGCTTTAGCCTTAGTCTGCCTGAGCTCCTCATGGAAAATGACACACATGGCACACGCGCGCGCACACACACACGCATGCAAACACTTAAGCGCCTTTCTGTGTATGTATGTGTGTGGTGTCTCAGAGTGGTGGCAGGGTTGGCTTGTGACAGCTGAGTCTCAGGAGAGGTTGTGCAGATCAGGGCTGAGCTGAGAACCAGGGCCTTGCTGTATTAGAGGGAGAATTACACGACAGCAACCCCATGTGAGAGCCTTATCTCCTGGCTGCTGCCTCTCCCATAGCCCCTTCCCCCAGGAATTCTTGGGGGGAGGATACATGTCTGACTTACGGACAGTCTGTCTGACGGACTTACCCGCTCTCTGATTATCTGTCTGATTTATCGGTTAATCTGCATCCATATTTCCTTGATAGCTCATAGCTTTTTCATAAATACTCATAAAAAGTCCTGTGTGGGTGTGAAGACACCATCTTGGATGTCAATGTCCTGAGAGCAGTATGTAGAGCGGCCATTAATGTCAATCAAATGTATAAATTGGCTTTTTCATCTCTTGAGGGCAAAGGGTTTAATAGGGTTCAGGGCTTTTCTATACATACAAACGCTTGATATGTGCAGAAGTGTGTGTTAAACATGTTTGGGGTCTTTTACACCTTCACCTTCACCTTCATTGATCCATTTAGTTTTGGATTCACATACCAATTCTAACAATGCAATCATGTTCACGTGACCTCTTTGGGGATGTTCACATGAGAAATAAAGCAAATCATGGTTGAGCTTTGTCTTGACTTTTTGTTTTAAGGTATGCTTTAACAACTGTCATTTAGGTTTGTTTCAAAACGAAGAGGCCAAACTTGTAGAGGTTGAAAGTTCACTGCATATGTCCGACTCTGAAGAAAATCCATCTCAATAACAGGGGAATTTCAAATTCATTCTGCCATGGGTTAAATTCCATGGCCAACATTTCCAATTAAAAAAAGCCTATCACACTTTGGAGATGCATTATACTCTGGGAAATGTATACTTGCATTAGAAGGTGAAGATTCAGAGGTTTGTAAACCTCTGAACCTAAAAAATCTATTGTCAGTGGATCATGTCCTTACATTGTTGTTAATGGACTGTCTTCAATATTAATTGCTTGTAAATCTCACTTGAGTCTTTTGTGATTCTGATTATGAATTTTAAATTGTCCACTGGCTGCATGCTCTGATGGGAATATAGCATGAGACTTCATTCTGCTTGTTTAATGACAGCTCAGTCAATGATTACCATTGAGATTATCCTCCAACTACTCTAGACTATCTAATGTTGTCGCATCGTGGACAGAACCCAAAAGCTTCACCTTTGTGCACAACAAGATGCAGTAACATGTGCCAAGCGTCCACGGAGCCTGACCCTCATTTGCACAGATTGGTGCAGACTCCTCGCAATCTTGAAAGAGCAGGCACCATAAATTGGGGTTACAATCTGCTTTTAAATAATGTAGCAAGAGTCTGCCTCCAGCCAATGACTAACTTTTTGACTGGCGGGCTAACTTATTGTCGGTCTGCTTCCACATTCTGTAGGGACACTGTCATCGCAGCAATGATAAGACTGAGCTGTTTACACCAAGCTTAACAATGAGGATAGGCGAGTGTGTGTGTGTGTGTGTGTGTGTGTGTGTGTGTTGTTGGGGGGGGGGGGGTGAGGCAAGGCGAGGCGGGAACGTGCACACACACTCACACTCTGAATGCTCATACTCCTATCACTCATTCATCCCACTAGACTGCTTAGTGTTTCACCTTGTGCTAGCTGGCAGATGGTGATGCTATGGGCAATCACACTGCTTTATGAGAGAGGGGAGAGAGAGAGCGAGAGAGAGGGGGGTGTTTGTGTGTGTGTCTACTTCCGCATTCACAATTTTGTACTTCCAACCAGACAGACTAAACTACGGAATCACAACACTAATGCCATGAGGGGCAAGTGAGATTAAAAATCTTTTTATGGGAAGTAGTAAAATATAAGAGATTTGTGGGAAAAAGTACATATAGTTTGTGCGAAATCAAATAATCAAATATTAATATTGTCTTGAATAATGGACATTTAGATGATTATCCAGGTATTTGTCATTTTAGTTAGCGATGACAATATAAAATGAACCGGTTTTCAAAAATGATTATGTTTTCAGGTTCCGGCACACACACTTTATTTATTTATTTTTGCTGATGGTGATTTAAGGAAAAAATCTGAAATGTGACTCTTTTTGATAGTAGATAACTTTTGATGGTTTAAGCTTGGAGGCATTCATTAGTTGAGTTATTTAATTCTACAAAAACCCAACGGTGGTAATTCATTTAAAATATGAAGTCACAATAACAATAATAGCAAGGCTACATTCAGACAGTAATTCTTCAAAATTGCTCGATACATTCCCAAAATCTGAGCAGTATTGTGTGAACAAATTACTCAGTGCATTCTTGTTCATTTTAGTTCCGCATGTTGGGATTTTGTGACAGGAGCAACAGATGAGAAATGAAGTCCAGTGGGTCCTTTGCTTTAACAGCTGGCATACTTCCTACTGTCCTACAACAGTGGAGCCTTCTGCCTGGAAACAAGAGCCTTGGAAAGTGGCCCAGATTTCTGCACGCTGGCCCTGATTGGTTCAGAATAGGCTCACTTTTACATCTTGCAGCTGCAACATCTTTTTTTATTCTTTTGACTTATGTGTGTGTAGGTGTGTGACCATCTATCTTATGTAGTGAATTAGACAGATATATTTATAGATGTTTAGATGCTAGGGTATTACTTGAGGATTTTGTTCATGTTTGTTGCTGCTTCGTCCACTGTTCACAGGAAGTGACATATTTTAATTGTATGATAAATTAGTTAGAATAAACAGAAATGACCACAAAATATTTCTGGACATTGATTCCCCCGTCTCTTTCATTGACAATTATACAGTATATTAGCCTGGGGCACCCTAAAGTTTTAGTAAAGTTTTTCCCACATTAGTCTGGGATTGCTTCCTAGGATGCACTTAAACGAATCATCATCGAATAACCCAAGCCCCTTAAGATGACCACTACATCAGACCCTCACCATCTACGATGCCCAGCCTCCATATAAATCTCATCAATAATATTAATAAATTTTTATCACAATACAGGTGTAATAATCTCAGCCAAGTCTGCATTCAAAAAACACTGCGGAACATCAAAGGCCCCAACGTCTCTTATCAAACACCCCTAACTTCATCAGTGGCGAGAGCGGGCCTAAATCCAGCCATTACGGTCTTGGAGAGCCCTCAATTGCACTGACTTACCATACGTCTCTATTTCCTAGGCAGAGGATGGCGTTGAACATTATTCAATAGGCGGCTCCGATTTCAACGCCGTCGTCTGGTGCTCAGGGTCAGGGATGATATGAGTCGTCTCTGACATGATAAATGTGTTTTTCTCCCCCCGCTCACACCTTCTCAAAGAGAAACATAATAACAAAAGTTTTCTTCCGAACTGAGCAAAAACCCCCCAACTTTTCTTTGTTTCTTTATTCCATTTTTTTGGGTCGGCTGCTGCTTCCCTTCCTTCTTTCACCCCCCCCCCCAACCTCCAGCTGCTGTTCGCCTTCCCTCAACACAGGGAGGGAAGATGGGGGTGATTTGGGGTGTGGGTGTGTGTGTGTTGGGGGGGAGGGGGGGGGGGTCTGATTGCTATGCATTGTTTAGTTTCTTTCATTAATGCTGGGTGCCAGTCGAGGGCTACAGATGAACAATAGCAGGGGCCCCGGGCGTGGATCAATAGCAGATTGCTGATAGTGCCCCGTCCATTCTCCCCACCAGATTACATGATAAATGGGCCGGTCCATACGCAGTGACAGGCCCAGGGCTAGCATTGCTCAGGTAAGGCCCGCGTCTTCTGGATATCACATCCTCCATGTGTGTGCGCACTTGTGTGTGTATGTGTGTGTGTGTGAGGGTGTCCGTGCGGGTTGCGGTGCATGCGGATGTTGTGTATTTGTGTGTGTGTGTGTGTGTGTGTTCATATTTGCGAGGGTGACCGCTGAGTGTTTGTGACTGTGTGATTTTTTTGTTTTTTTTATTTCATGAGTCCATAATTAGTTTGATTATGTTTATACTGCTGTGATCCAATCATCAAATCACACATGCAACGAGAGCTTCAAAGATAAAGAAGTTGCTACTGAACTTGCATAACCAAATTCATCAAAATGACTGATGAAGTTCATACAATGGTTGGAATTAAAGCAAACATTTCACTCTTTAATATGTCTGCTGTTTCACTATAATTCAATGGATCATTAAATATTTCTACATCTGCGAACACAAATTTAGCTGCTGTGATATAACCCACTCAGTGAATTAATCATACACAATTGAATTTGAGAGTATGTTTCAACTTTAAAGTTCACTTGTTTCTCCGTAAAGTGAAGTTACATGTCTGACGATTATTATTTATCATTATATCTGCACACGCTGACAATGATGGGGGTTAGATTCGGAATGGAGGCGTTTCAAACCCTCAAACATCCATCCTCTGCTTCAGATCCCCTTTGTGTTGAGCCGAGCACCCACTTCATCTTGATTCACCCACATTGTGCGTGTTGTGAGCGTTTGAGCCTGTGCATGTGTTCCTGCGTCCTTGCCCAGACCACCACCAGGTGTGAGTGTGTTTTCACACACCTGTAATGGTGAGACCCCGCCAGCTTTGCATGACAACTACGTTCCTCTTGTTTGTGTCTTTCTTTTTCGGACGATATGACACAAGTGTGATTGCACGCGTTGTTATGTGTGCGTGTGTGTGTGCGTGCGTGCATGGCAAAAAAACAATGACTCTCCTATAATGGACACAGAGAGGACCGGGGCAGATATAAGGTTCCAAATTGGCAATTTACTGTAGCTACAGTAGGACACGGTGTCAGCCGGGCCTCAGTCTAATAGGGGTTAAAAACCTTAAGCAGAGCAAAGGGCAGCGTCTCGCTCGGCACGGACACGCAACATGAGTTGAAGCAAACATACAAATTGATCTTGTGTTCTATGACTGCCGTTTCCAATTATTTCCCCTTCTTTCTGGCAATAACACGTCACCCCGACGCCGGTCCTCGGTCGCATGTTCAAAACAAATGCTCGGGTGATTTTTACCCCCTAAGCCAGCTATCCGTCATGGAAATTTTGTGATTTTTCCATGAAATAGATGGGAGCGAAACAAAGTGAAAGTTGCTATAATTCAAGGTCCTTTAGTAAAGCCAGGGAGCACTGGTGGCTAGTTAATCTACTCATTGACACGTTGTCCTCTGGTGCTGCTGAAGGACGGTCTTTAGACTAATGACCACACATATGGCGTGTCGCCCATTTAAAAGAGAAACAAACACCTCCTGGCCATCGAGGAGTGTGAGCGCGTGGTGCAACCATGTGTGGAGACATGAAAAGTCACGTGAGCACCGTTAAGCGTGCACAGACACAAACACACTTGTCTGTCTCCAACCACACACACACACACACACACACAGGTGACAGACAGATGGATCTCTAAATAATTACCGACATTTTCATATAAATCAATATCGGGCTCGGACTGATGCAACATGGTAATGATTCGACATGAAGGCGACGGCTGCTGCTGCCTGGGAACTTTTTCATTTGATACAAATTTAAAGATCACCTTCAGACACTTTGCAATGATGACTGCCATGCCAAACAGACACCCTTGGGAGCACCTGACAGCAACCTCCACTCTTCCACCAACCAAACTTCCACCTCCTCATTTCTCTTTGTCCCATTGTTCCCCCCGCCGTTTTCTTCCTGTCCTCTTTTTCGCCGGCACAAAGCAAACAGACAGGCCAATACTTTAAAGGTGTGTGATTAGCTGTCCGCTGCGCTCGTCCTCTGACTCCGTGGATGATGTAATTGATGGAGAGAGGAAGTTAAAGATGGATGGGGTGCCGGAGAGCTTCGGGACGAAAATGAACTGCTTTTTTAGGATGGCTGATGTGACTCGGTGAGAGATCAGAGCATACGCTATGTTTGTTTTCTTATCTTCCAAAGTGTTTTCCTCTCTGCTGTTAATCTAATAATTTTAAACAAGTATTTTCCATTGCCAAGTCATCAGAGGTGCAGAAGTGTGTGTGAGTGTGTTACCGCATCAGTCTCCATCCACAGCTTCATAACATGCTGTGTCAAGTTCATTTGTTTGCGTTTGTTGCGCTGTGATCATCTCTGCGTTGTTGAGCGGGAGTGCGGATCCGCTCCCCGGGGTGTGTGCCGCGAGGATCACTGTCACACACCTGACAGTCTGCGAGTGCGGCTTCTATGCACCTTCAACACAATTACACAAACCCTCCTGTGCAGCCGCTAAAGCTGCGCTCACTGGCATGTTTTCTGTCCACGTTGGTGACGGCAGAGCACGGATACATGATATGCAAATTAATTATGCTCGTATGTCACTGGCTTTCTTAAACGAGAAGAAAAACCCTCAACTTTCTTATTTGCACCTTGCTTGCCAGACTAAATTATCGGCATTGTTCCAGTGAAGGCAAAAATGTCCACAACAACGCCAACCCATCTCATTGCAAACCACCGCAAACTACTTTTGGTAATCAACTCCGAAAAGTGGCTCTAAAATCTGTGCTTTTGCCACTACTTTTATTGCAATGCAAATCTTTCTTAAAACCTTTTTATTGACACACACACACCCTCATGCCTCTCATTGAGCAAAGCTTTTGATGACCACCTGGAAGAATTGAAATTTACAACTCAAAGTATATCAACAACGGTTTATTGATACAATACTGTAAAAATGATACAAATTGTGTTTAGATTTGTCTGTTTCAAACAGGTTAATGACCCAAATCTGCTGTTTTTAGGCACTTGCCCAGATGCTCTTCTCTTCCAGATTGAAGACCAGTAAAAGGTCATACTGGCTTAAACAACCACCTCATTACTTTGAGACATGTTTCATCGTATTTTCAAGTCATTTTTAACCCAACATCCTGTCTGAGTCAAGCTGGAGCCCACCCATACATGGGGTCAGGTTCAAAATGTCACAGCCTCAAATTGTACACGAGTGATGCTGAAATCAAAGTATCCATTGTTCTGGACAGGCATTTAAATGTGATGGATCAACAAAAAATTAAGAATCACTGTTTCTTGTAAAACCACTGACAGATGGAGAGTTGAAAAAGCACAAAAGCTTAAAGCACAGGTGAGGACTTTGAAAACCCCCTTTTATAATTTATTTGTACTAGAGTCTCTCCAGTCAGTGTGAGTTATCAAAGTTATCAAATCAAACCCTCCTGTAAATTGTTTTTGCACTTTGAATATTGATATTAACTCAAACATGTCCAGAACGTGTAGGCGAGTAAGATATCTACCGCAGACAGCGAGGGAGAGAAGGGGAGAGAAAGAGAGAGAAAGAGAAGGACAGAAATCACCGCCATTGTAGGTGGAAAGCTTTGATCACCGCTCCTCAACAATTGTAGCTCCTTGACACACACACACACACACACACACGCACATGATCTAAAGAAGCACGGAGTGAGTGGGGGAAATGAGAATGATGATGATGATGAAAAAAGGTAGAAGACTGCAGGCCACTGGAATAATCCTCTAGTCTTTAATTAAAACGTCCTAATGATCACAGGAAGAATGACAAACTGGAGGTGGAGGAGAGGGGAAAACCCCCCCCCCCGAACAGGTAAAGAGCAGATGAGAAGTCATTTTTCCTCTCCTTTTTATTTAACTTTCATCCCTTCTTTCAGCCCATTTATCTGTCCCCATCAGGTTGTTCTCTCTCTGCGCGCACACACACACACACACACACATACACACACACACACACACACACACACACACACACAGCGTCTCGGCTAACATATGTCAGTCATGAAAGCGTAAGCAGATGTAAGAGGAGCGCGCGCAGATGCTTGCAGATGGCGTTTCTCCAGCTGTATCGTGTCACCGAGTTTGAAGAGGCTTCGCAGTGGGCTCCGTGGAAACCCCATCTGAGGAGACGTTGTGATCTGTCTGAGATTTCTGTTCTTACTAAACTGTAGAACTATGAAATTTTGGGCCGCAGCGTTCCTGGCCCGCAGATGTTTTAATATCTTTGATCTTGGCTTGACCTTTCACCCACTGCAGCCATCTGCTCAAAATGAAATCCGCCCCCCCACGCTTTAGATTTATGACCAAATACCTGCTGAAACCATAATGTTCCCATCAGCCTCAGTTGGACTTTGTGTTTAGTGCTAATCAGATGAAGCAACTCTATATACATATTGTAGAGGTGTGGATGCAAGTCACATGACTTGGACATGAGTCAGACTGCAGTCATGAATTTGATGGCTTAAGACTCAAGTTGACAAAATGTAAAGAGACTTGCAACTTGACTTGGACTTTAACATCAATAACTCTTGACTTCACTTGTACTTGAGCCTTTTGACTTGGAAAGACTTGCTACTCTCCCCAAAAACCCACAGATTATGTATGTTTGAACCACTCGCTCCACCGCTCTCTCTGTGTGTGTATACGGTATATTTGCATCTTTCTGTGAGTCTGCGCTGTCGGCACATCCAATCAAATTAGTTACATGTTGTCTTGAGCCGGCAGCATGCATCCAGTCAATTTGTTTTCACTTTTTTAAATGTGTTTGAAGAATGTTCTTGCAATGTTTCTTGAGAAAAATAAAGATTTTAAGAGCATAAGTGAACTGTGTTAAATGTTTTTACTCTGTTGTTAAAAAGACTCGAAAGGAACCCGATACTCCAACTGTAGGAGGTAGGACTTGACTTGAGACTCGTCTATCTTGACTCGCGATTTAACTCGACACTTGCATGCCTTGACTTGAGACTTGACTTGGGCCTTGAGGGCAAAGACTCGAGACTTGCTTGTGACTTGCATAACAATGACTTGGTCCCATATTGTACTTTCAAATCTGGTGGTTTGGCTTCCCCGGCGTGTTCTGTTGCATGAATAAAGCTTCGGACTGAATTTGGAGTGTAAATCGGTGTGTTTCACCCACGTGTCACCCCAAAACAAAAACAGTGGTTGCCGCGAATGTTTTGCACACTTGCCGTAAATGTTGGGCGCTTTGGAACCAGCGGCGAAACTAATACACTCAGCCGATGCACACCCACGGCGCATCTTAAGGCAAACGGCAAGGAGTTTAAGATGCGCCGAGCAATGTATGAGTCAAAGCAGAGAACATAAAGTAGTTTCAGGGGTGGAGGAGGACTGGCTGGGAAACACAAAGCTCATATCCCACGGGGAAATTTATTAGAGGACCTGGGTCTCTTGTTCATTTTGTAAAGGCTTTTCCAGAGGCAAACATTACTTTCATTCTCTTGACACTGGCATAGGCATATCAATGTGTGTATGTGTGTGTGTGTGTTTTGTAGTGCGTGTGTGTATCACAAAAAGAGAGAGAGAGGGAGAGAGAGACTGTTAACATACTCAATATTCAGGCTGCAGATGAGTTCTCTTTTGCTCTCAGATTAAACATGGGGGAGTCCCAGGTCAGTTACTTATGACACACACTGTTCCATCCTTCACCGCGCACACACAGGCACGCACACACATACATGCTTGCACACAGAGAGAGTGAGAGAGAACAATCTCCAATCCCCCAATGCAACTATTCATAAATATCAAAACAGGGAAGTCGAGTTTCTTGCTATCGAATCCTCGATAGCATGCAAGGGTAATGTGTTTTCAAATGGCACATGAGAAATGTGCTCATGACAATGATGAAACAAGATAGCAGCGGTGATGGAACAGTCGTATCCCTGGCGTGGTTTGTCTTGTCGCATTGTAATCACACTTTGCCTAAAGTGCGTGTTGATATCAGAACTTGTGCGATGGTATCAGATCAGTGCTCCAAACTTTGCAGAGACAGAGGAGATATGAATGCTTGTACTTCTGAATTTTTGTTATATATCATTACTTTAAGCGCTATTAGCTGGAAAAGCTATTATTTGATGTAATGCGACTTATTCTGTGCGTTGTAAGGTTTAACATTTCGGATGTAGGTTACCTCAAATTTGACAGAAAGATCAACAACAGTAATATGTATAGTATAGCACTGTAATTGCCCCATTGTGAGATAGTAAAACAACTTCTTCTACCAAAAACCCAACACTATTATTGTTTGGAGGCCAAATATCAGGTTACCACAAACAACTGGTAAATGTGGAAGCTGGTTTAAAGCACTTCCAAGGCTTTGACTGAAATTTGGTACACTATATACCAAACTCTTAAGCGCACCTTTTTATTCTGTTTCGCCATCATGTCCGAACAGCCCAAACGCAGATCATGTTGGACAAACTGCTCAGTGTGTAATTAGGATGTTGCTGCCTGAAAGCCACCCTGCCAGCTTCAAGCACTTACAGAGCTTACAGTGAGATCCGTGAAATCGCACGTC
>CAESWR010001802.1:185842-196204 GCA_903171835.1 Mullus surmuletus
TTTTTTCCAACATATGAGCCTAGAAAAAAATAAAATCTCCGAACTGATAACATTTACACGTGTTTTTATGATTCAGTTCAAAAAATCAGAATAGGTTTCCGGTGAAGAAAAAAGGCACTCTGTCTCCATCCCTGTTGCTGGTTTGTGGTCAAGCGAACCTGTAGCCCCGAGCTGCATCTTCCTTATCCATCATCCAAACAACGCTGAGCCCCCGTTTAGACGTGACAAAGCATCACTCTGGCATTGATGGCGGAGATCGAAACAAACAGGCGAAAACAAGAACCCTTGTTGGTGTTTGACAGTGAGCATAACAGGGCTGCTCGGGGATTTGGGCTTAGTGGCAGGGTGGAAAAATCTTTGGGACATGTGCTGGGGGTGTTGGATGGTGTTCGACATCAGTCAGTGCTGTTTGGGGAGCAAGAGTGGGCGGCGGGAGTCATAGATATTAGACAGGCGAGCGTTATATCTCTAGGGGGATTGAGATCTGACGAGTAGAGCAGGGTTGTTAGCAGGTTTTTTTTTTTTTTTCTCCAGCGTGGATGAATAGAACTGGTGATCCAAAGCTTGTTTAATTTTGGCAGTAAAGAATAGAAAGCTCAGACAGTCAGGAGGAGCCACCTTCTTTTGGTGTCCCTTTATCATCTGTTAGGGGCCTCATTATCTCCGCACAAAAAAGTGGAATCCTGGCATTTGAGATAAAAAGCTCACAAATGAAATTTAGGATGGAATCTGACACATTTAGAGATTTGAAAGGGCCATCAAAAGAGAATGATGCTTTGTCAAGCGTTGTGTGGTTCAGCAAGAATTGTATTGGGAGCTCACCCCCGGAACGGGCTACAGCTCCACTGTCAGTGTAAGGGGTATCTTTGTAAACATTGTTTTTTAGAGCTGACAGCTGTCCAAAATCACTGCTGCCTCAGCCTCACATTCTTTTTCTTTTTTTTGGATCATATTAGAATTTAAAGATGATTGTTTTTGTTGTTGTTGTCATGCAACAGCTGCTGCAGACTGGGAGACTGGGAATCTTGTGATGTTCCACTCATTTGTCACTCACCTGTTGTTTTTTCCGTATTAATTCTTATTTGAGAATATTTAAACAAATTGTCTGGCCATTGGCTTTTTAGTATTGTGTGTGAAACATGAACAACAATCTGACATAAATCAAAGATAACCCACTCAAGCACTGAACAGTCACTGGCCAATTCATTGGGTACACATGTGCAATGTAACTCAATCCAACATAAATGCACTGCAATGGATTCCACTTTTATAAAACATCTAACAGTTTGTCAGAAAGTGTGGGCACAACATCTCTCTCATGTGTTTTTTGTTAATTTCCAATAGATCTGGCACGTCCCTGCCAAACTTCTTCCATTAAGTGGATCCAGAAGAGTGCCACTGCAGCGCGCTTCGAATTTCCAATGCCATCTGAGTGTAGAATGTGAGCTTTCCATATAAATCATCATCCTCAGGCTGTTCAACGTAAAAATGCAGATGGTGCACTTTTTTTTCCGGTGAGTTTTCTCTAGTCTAATTTCCCCGCTGACCCCTATGGTAAAATTAGACAGGAGAAACTTGCACAAAGTGCACTCACTATAGTTTTTAATAGACGTCAGAAGAAGTTGGATCTCGTGAGCTTGAAATCGGATGTAAACAGGCTCCTAGATTACTTAAATTCTAACATTCAGTTCAATGAGCCTTTCATTTTTGCACACATTGTTGATATATTTCTGGATTTTTGTTGCTACCGTCTGAAAAGTGAAGCGAAGTAGGTCAGAAAGAGCATGTGTCCATCGATCGTTGAGTAGATTTATGCAGTTGGTGCGTAAACACTGAGAAAGCATGCTGCTCTTTTGCAGTGAGCATCCATCTAGCAGACACACACACACACACACACACACACCAAACCCCAAAATGGGCCTCTGTGCCTCCCATCCCAGCAACTCGTGACTCAACTCACCAGAGAGGAGGCGCCCGCTCCCCCTCTCAAACTAGAGAGACAGATGGCAAAGGGGGGAGAAATACGACCTCCTAAAAATTAACCTTTTGCAAAATAAAACAATGTTGCCTCCACAAACCGGCACGTCGATTACAGTCACTGCTGAGAACACTGAAATCGTGGAGTGTAAATGAAGAAGACGAATGGTGCGCGGTGCTGTCACTGTCACGGTAGCCTTCCCATAACTGCCCCCCCACCCACCACCACCCATTTCCCCACCTCCACGCGGCGTGTTTTATTACAATCAGTACCCATGTCTGCTTGCACTGGGGAAAATGTGCAAGAAATAATGATCTGGATGGTCTTGGGGGTCTGGATTGAAGTGTTCCTGTAAGAATTCTAGTGGTGTAAGCAATTTATTTCTTAACACATAGTTCATATTGTTTAAGACACCCCATATATCTGCCAAGTGTGATGCGAAATATGGCTTTAATACAACATCGTGCACACCAGGGGACAGGGAAATATTTCTAACCCTACCCCCATCGCACCCACGCACCGTCCAAAACTCAGGAGGAACCGCGCTTTAGGAGGAAAAAAAAACCCACACACACACACACACACTAAATGACCACACATGTTGGATTATTATACTTGATAAATGGTAACAGTAATGAAAGTAAGATTGCTCTTATGAATTGGATGACTGTATAAAGCACAACAGCTTTATGAGAAGTGTAAATCCAAAAAACTGTTGATTTCACACAAGAAAAAAACGAGCAAGCATTTTTTTTTTTGTGAGTTTGTATTAAACTGATGCCTGAGAGGACTTCCCCTCGCCACACTTATGCCAAATAGGGGAAAATGTCCCCTCAGTGATGCACATCGGTCATCTTCAGAATCAATACCAACAACCAAGTCTGACTTTTTTTTCTCGGGCACTCCCTCCGACCGCATTCCGCGACTTCCCAGCATGCGAGCTGGGCAGCGAACACAATGCTCTTGTGTCGCCATCAATCACATGCCGCATGTGAAAGTCATTTACTGTTTCCTGTTGAACAGGAAGTGGAAGTCTAATCAGGTCAAACTGTAAAACTGATTGCGACGCTGCAGACGGTCTCATATGGAACAGACATTAGAGATGTAAACAAACAATTGCAGGTGTCTGCATGTGTACTTGTTCCACTGATGTCATCCTACATTATGCGTGTCCATTCAGTGTTTCTGGGTAGAGAACAACCCCGGTTTATATTTGTCATTGCGGCAATCTTTGTCTGTTACTGATAAATGCTGGGATGTTTGCCAAACATTCCTCAGGTCTGTGGAGAGCCATTAAACTAATGGAACATACCTTTTTTTTTAAATAGACAGTATTTTGAGACAATAATAATCATTTAATAACACAAGTGGCGTGCCCAGTTAAACTTCTGATAACACAGTATATACAACATGATAATTACCATGTAATAACATAAGTGGAGTGCCCAGTTAAAACACAGTATTTGGACATGATAATTACCATGTCATAAGTTGAGCACCAAGCTGAATTTCTGATAACACAACATTAAGACATGATAATAATACACGTTTACTTATTGATTTCATATTTCAAACCCTAATAGTAATATTTGAATCATATTTAATAACTAACAAAATAACTACCTGAGTAAGAGGTAAAATCCCTTTTTCTTTCATTTACAAACATTTTAAAAGAAAATAATGTTCTGATGTTGAACCCTTGGATTATTTCACCATGAATCAGGCTGATTGATAAGATACAGTTAAAGGGACCCCCATGAAATACAAGAATATGTCAAAACAAAACGGCTTTATTATTCTTGTAGAATTGAAAGCTTTTAAGGAAAGTGGTAAAGATGGACTCACATTTTTCTTAATTTTTTATTTTTTTTTACTTTTAACAAGAATTTTAACTTTTTTTCCATCCACAAAATACACATGGATCTGAGATTCTACCGTTTTCCTTGCCAAATATCTGATTTGCTATATCAAACATTTCAAGTGACCAACACACCAGGGGCCACAGGGACCTGATCATTTGGATGAAAATCATTTGATGCAAGCATGCTGGGAAAAATGCACCAAAGTGATCGTTGTAAAGAGGAAACATGGGAAGTCTGTCTGTCCTTGCACATTTGAAGCAGCTTGCAAGCGCGTGTGTGTGTGTGGAAGCGCACTTTTGAGCAATGTACATTATTATGTTGACCGTCTCGGCTTATTCCAGGGAAAATCGGAACGTTTGTGTTTCAGCGCGTGTGTGGAACAGAAACACCGGGTCAATAGTGAACATGTGGCCCCTGCTACGGCTTCCAAGATGATCTTCCCTCTCGAGACCTGCGACAGGAAGCTTCCAGATTGATCCGTGTGCGTGTCGGTGTGTGTACAGAAGCCGGATGGAGGCACGGAGGGACCCTGCCTTGCTTTAGAGTTAAATTGCCATGTCCCAAACCTGGCAATTATTCAACGCGTCGTGCCCTTTCTTCATCTCTTTTAAACATTTTTTTTTTTGATATAGGCATTCACCTCTCTCTCTCTCTCTCTCTCTGTGGATTAGCATGCTGGTAAATATGCATACCTGTGACTCATAGAGAGCCAAGTAAAGAGCCAGGTACCATGGTGACCTCTGTGTTCTGCCACCTGCGCCACCCACTCACACTCTGTCCCTTTTTCAGAAACTTTCTATTTCTTTTTTCACTCCCCATTTTTTAGGTTCCCCTCACAGGTGCCTGCAGGGCTCGGCTGAATAAATGGGAGGTGAGGGGCGAAAGAGAATATAATGGGTGAGGAATGGGTAAGGGAAGGGGTGGCGGCTGGTTAAAGGCTGCGGGGAGGGCAGAGTAAACAAGCGGTAATTAACAGTGGAATATCTGCTATCATTGCAGTTTTCATCCCACAAAGGACTGCTTCAGAGGCTTTTTTTTTCCTCTCAATGCCCGACGCTAATTTTCCCACATGTCAGCCTCTCTGCTACACCACTGTAAAGCAATGGCGAGTCACTGCATGTGTGTGTATGTGTTGCAGAGGCCCTGGGCATCTTTAACGCCAATTAAGAGAAGGGGCACAGAAACCCAGCCCGCCTGAACTCGAAGGCACTGACAGGAAGGGAAGAAAAGAAACAGTCAGTATCTGGGTTACATTATTATCATTATTAGATATACATACTACAAGAAAACTCAGCTTAGTGCTCCGTGGCTGGATTTCACTCAACAATTTTTTACTCTGTCAAGCCTCCAGTTCCATTTTCGTTTTGAAAATATTATTGATTTTTTTTTTTTTTACTCTGTGGTTTTGGCAAAGAGAGGCTTTATTTCAACAGCATAATTTAACCGGGGGTATTTTGAGTAAAAGTGGTGGCAATCTTATCTGCATAAAAACAAGAATCTCGCTTGATCTTATTATTTATGAGAATAAAACATGCTGGAAACACACTGTGATGCGTCTGGAACATTAAAAGACCACCTGTCAACTCTCTTAAAAATGTATTTTTTCTAGATTTTTTTTTGCTCTGCAAACTACAGCGTTTTACTGTTGAATCTATTTTGTGAGAAAAAATGCAGATTACGGATTTGACATTAACTCAGTGGGACACATTATCGATAGCAGTCAAGTATATAAACATTGATCCATGGTTTTCCTGTGCAGTGAGGATGCTGATATAATGTTTGGCATTTTTGGCAGAATAGCATGATATTTTTAGGCATTCCTATCAATCAAATCATCTAAGACAGGGGGAATATTAAAGGCAATTAATGCCACAAGTTATTGAAACTGATATGCAAACATAAATCCCTTTCATTTTGCAATCAACAGATTTCATTTCTTTTTTGTTTGTCTTTTGTGAGTGTTTTTCTTCTGTACTTATTTTCTCTTATTAAATTACTGACACAACAGAAATGTCCTTCTTCTGTTTGTGACAACTGAACAATGTGTGTGTCTGTGTGTGTCTGTGTGTTTGTGTGTGAATTCAAACAGCCATTTTCCTTCACACAGATCAGCATATTTTTTGTCAGCCTTATCTGATTTGCGTTTGTTAAACTGCTGCTTATAGCGTTTCGTAATGTAGTAAAACACACTTTGCTTTTGGAGGATGATCCAACAATGCCACTGATTTCTACCGGTCAGTTGAACCCGTACGCACACACCAGAATTTCCTGCACAAATCCTCTACCTGGATCCCCAAGGTGATGTTCCAGAACAACATCAGCCAACGCTGACTTCTCATAATAAGGGATATTTTCCAGCCCAGTAAGCCCCATACTTCAACAAACACTTACACACACACAACAGTGTCTGCAGTATCTTTTCTTGCAGTGGAGGAGGCTGTAACTGTAGTGTAACAACAGTGGTGGGCACAGTAAAGCGCTGCCCCGGCCGGAGAAACAGAGGCCGGGGACTGTAATTAGCTTACTGGAGGTTCCCAGGCCCCACTCATTTGTGTCAGCCGCCCAGTAATTCAGGCTGTAAAATATCCCCTCGGCCCGGTGAGTGATGGAACGCGAGGCAGCGAGAGAGGTAGAGAGACACTGGCGGTGAGAGGAGGGGAGGAGAGAATGGCAGGCTGATTTGTGATGCTCAGGTCCCGCCGCTTGCATTTCTAATATGTTCCTGCAACAGTTATTTGTCGATGTGATATAAACATCAGGGGTGGAGACGGAGGAGGAGGGGAGAGCTGGAGTGGGGGAGGAGGTGAGAGGAGAAAAGAACGATAGGAAGGATGATTGTTGGCCCAGAATGAGTGAAATTGTCTTGGCAACACTCACATTTGCAGCCATTTTTTCCTCTCACTTACCCAGGTCGGGGGTTACTCCATCATCCGCTACACAAGAATGGAAATTCCTCAGTGATATCAGCTTGTTAGCAATTTTATTACTGGTTGCACTACATATGGAACAAACTGTGCACAGACCAGAAGCAACAGTGACTCTGCAAAGGTAACGGACACAAAGCTAATGGTGAAAGACCCTGAGACCCTGAGTGAAGCCAAAGCTTCTATGAACTGAAACAAACAGACAGTTAGTGACACATGGTTTTCAAATCCTATCGTCAGCTGGTGATGCAGAGAAATTTAGTGATGATGCCAAATCAAATAATAATATTTTTACACAACGACGTCCGTCATATGTTTGAGAACAGGGTTGATTTCCTACATTTTCCGTACCCATCGACATCATTACAGGGGTTGTTTGACTCCTCTGAGTCACTTTATGTAGATGTCATCAACCAAAATAGTGTCAAAGAGGCTCGTTCATGATACACAGTGTACAGAACACCGGTGGTGTGGAACTGGAAAGATCAGTTCCGGCACATAATTTCTCAGCAGCTCATAATTGGTGATGGTTGCTATTGGTCACCAATCAAAGGATGTTGGCTACAAAAGGTTATTAAGTAGTGATTGTTGTGTAACTAGCGGGACACATCTACCCAAATCAAGAGAGAGGGTCAGAGCCGGCAACTTTCAGAATGATTGAAAAAAAAAAAAGCCATCAGGGTCTGTGTGCATGGTTTCTGTGCCTTTTATGAATCCAGAATGAAAAGGAATTATTGTGCAAAAGCCTTAAGGAGAGCAAAGTGCTCATTGCCAAGGATTTTTGCTCTTGGATAAAATCGGAATACAGTAGCTTTAGAGCTAAATCGGAGAAGAAAGTGAAAGTTGAGACCGAACGGAGCGGAAGGGAGAAGAAAAAGGTGGAAAATGTAGATTAGAAAGCGCAGAGGAAGAAAGAAAGGTGGGTAGGAAAAAAAAATGTGAGTGATTCCGCCTCAATCTACAGAGGAAACTTTCAGAGTCTGACTGATTCGCATTACATCATCCCTCCTCCCGAATTTGCTCTGCAGCCTTTGAGAAGCGGCGGCCTTGTAAGACAGAGGTGAGTGTTGCAGGATCTTGGCATTCCGTGCCAGGTTGTCTCTCTATAATTGTTTGTAACGTCATGCATGATTTTTGAAAAGGTTAGTGGGCTCGCAGCCTCTCTCCCTGCACGCTGCGAGGGTGTGTTTTGATAGCTCGGCTGCGGGGTACAGTCTTAGTGTGTCTTGCTCTTGTCGGTGTAAGAACAGATGCTGGAGGCGAGCCCTTGGGCCGCCCTCAGGGCTTCACGCACTCTGGAGATACACACACCTGACATGCAGTCATACACACACACACACACATGCACACACACACACACACAGAGCGAGCAAATACAAATCTTGTTAATGCCTGTATTTACATAGGACCTTCTGATCAATGTCATGTGGAGTAATGCCAATTCTTTGAGACAGACACACACATCTGAATGCCCATTGTGTGCAGACACACACACACACACCCGACACACTCCTCCACAAGCCGTATCCCTTTTAAGAAAGCGGCACTTAACCTCCTAGAGGATGAATGCTGCTGAAGTGCAGAAAGGTAGCTGTTACTCGGAGCCAAACACTTATTACCTGGAATTGTAGGTTCAATCTAATTACCTGATGGAGTCGCCTACGAGGATTTCGTCCCCGTCTGTCAGTGCGCTTAAAGCAAGCCACTCATTATCACAGCCAGACCGACTTTAGCTGGAGGTTGTGTTTTACTCTCGCACCCCGAGGTGTCATTACGGCTGTCAAGTGGGTGACACACATGCATATAGTATCTCAGGCGCACACAGTCTGAGAGAGCGGCGGGTGATACGTACGGTGGTATGCAAATCCCAGCCGCTGCTGGCGCGAATGTGTTTCTGTGGCGATGGCAGCTGCCTTTAACTTTCCCCCGGCCTTTAGAGGCCGTTTATCTGCGGATTCTTGTCAAGTGATGAGGTTTGAGCAAACGGAGCTGAATGAACGCTGCGATTGTTTGGAAGAAGGTTATGCGTGACAAAATCCCAGCGGTACACTTTTATGTTTGTTTGATGTGAAGGTTGCAGATTGTGGATGGATTTGTGTTCTTTCCCCCCAGTAGTCTGAACAGGCATCACATATTTCAAACATGGCCTATGTTGAGTTTCAGTGTATCGCTGCTTTTATTTCATCCTTGGGGGGAAAAAGGGGTGACTGGCATGTTGAGAAAAACAGTCCTGCATTATTACGGTAATTAACTTGCTTGAACACCTCCAAATAGGAGCTGTGCGGGTGATGCCTGTTTGGGAGAAGATGGTCATAAGAACCCAACATTTAAGAGTCACCAATGACTTAGAGTCCTTAGAATAGTTCAGTTCTATTCAAATATGTTCCAATATTTCTTATCTCTTGGCACTTTAATGGAACAGGTCTATACCATAAACTGCAAGAGTACAACATTTTTTTCCAGATTATTTCCTGCTCATTGTGTGATGCATAGATGTTTTCATAGGGGAGGTTCTGTGATAATCCTCCAGTGGCTTCTAACCTCTCCTGCACTTTTCTTTTTTTCTTATTTTGTACATTCCTACTGTATTTGTATCATTTATGCAAATAAACTAAACTAAAGCTGTACGTTTGTATCTTCTACCTCCTTAACCTGGAGCAGAACAAGCAGGAGAACGATCCTGCTGCTTCTGATGCTAATGTGCTCTCACACTGCACTCACCATCCCAAAACACCTTTTAGAATATGTTTATTAGGCAGTACTACTAAAAACAGGCAGTTTATAGTTATAGAAAAAACTATAAATTATGAGTGTGCATGGCCACGCCTGCAGGTCTTTTTTCCATGGTGCAGAGTTGAGCCATAGAGATCTTAGAGGAACATACAAAATCATCGGTCATAGCTCTGTTGTTTCCTGTGAGCGGTCACTCTCCATCACAGTCTTTATCTTTTTGCACCTCTGAGAGCAAGTGAAGTCACGTTGCTGCGGCCCGCTGTGTCTGTGTCGGGCCACATGCGAAGAAACACACGTAAACCAACTACAAACACACAGACAGTAACTCAAAAAAAATTCACACAAAGTGAATTCAATTTACCGTCCGCTGTCTCAGATGATCATCAATTGCCACCATAGCTCAGCGTGCAATGACACAGTCAACTCTTATTTTGGGGCAAAAGCTTCTTCCTATCGGGTGGAATAAACAAGAAAATAGGTGGAAATGAGAGGAATAAGAAGAGCAGGGGTGTGGAGAGGTGACGCCACGGGAGGAGTGACAGCAGCATATGACACATCCTATCGGGTGACAGGACGGGTGAAAGATACAGTATTGCCTGCGCCAACCTGCACATACCCGGGCACACACACACACGCCATCGTCAGGCCCAGCCAGGCTTATCAGGCTCTCCGCGGCTGCACATCCTCCATGCCGAGCAGCCGCAGTTGTCGGCAGAGGCCCGGATCATTTTGGACAGTATCATTAAATGCCATGTCATTACCCGTTATGGAGTAGTGCACTCACTCCCCGCCGCTCCCCCGGGACGGCAAAACCCATCTGATAGGTATGGAGGAGTGTGTGTTTGCATGCGTGTCAGTGCACGGC
>CAESWR010001802.1:219182-231511 GCA_903171835.1 Mullus surmuletus
TCAGTGTTGTCCATTAGCAGTGACTTTGATTAGCAGTGACACTGCGTCCCGCGAGCAGAGTTCCGGCCCAGTTTCGGTGTTGCAGAAAGTAGTTCTGGGTAGTTGCTCGGGTCACATGGATAAAGCGTTTCGATCCAAAAAACATGGAACATGCAAATGTTTGAGAGTGATCACAATGTCATCCGGCTTCTGTTGATACAATGTTTTAAAGCCTCTAAATGCAAATGGGTGATCTTTCTCAGCAGCATTGCAAGAAACAGTTTGGATTTAGCCTTTTAGCATAATTGCCAAAGTCATACTTTAGCCAAATTGAGATTTTTGTCTAGCTCGTCTCTCTTAAAACTGAAAAAAGTGTTTTTTTTCTCCTGAGAAACCCTCCCAATATACATATTATGCTTACAATACTTTCAACCACTTTCAAAACTTTCCACAAGTCTTTTCTTTACAGGCAACTTGGATAGAACACAATAATGGAAACATTTGGAAAGGCCACAAAGTCTGTGCAAACACGAACATGAAAAACCGAAGCAGAAAAGTCCTTGAGACCAATGGAAGCTGAAGATAATCGCTGGAGAAGAGAGGTCAGCAAACATGTTTTCACCTACTCGCCTACTGCCGGCCACAACTGCTCATTTGTCACCATCTCAAGTTAGCGGTTCATCTGGGCTGTCGGCGAGAGTGGCTGAACTATTGATAGCAAGTGATCCTTAACTGTAACATTTGCAAGAAAATCAATATACAGTGGCTGCTTGTTGTATGGCTGTTTAGGAACGCCAAAATCCTCTGTGGCTCCATTTAGCATGATACAGCAAAGGTGGATTTCTTTTCCAACTGAAACGAAACACTAGATAATACTTTGAATCATATAAAACTTTTTTTTATTCACGTCAAAAGCAGTGATTTTAAGAAGCAATAATGACTCAATTTCCATGCAAGAAATTTGTAGGGATTATCTTTGAGCATGCCGTAGAAGTGCTGTGATTGTTGACTGAACACTTCCTAACTAAATCCTCAAACACTGGTATTGCAGCACAATTGCGTCTTTATTTGCATGTATGTATTAAAAATGAGAGCATGGTCAAATACAACTTGTTGTGAAAGTTGTAACCAGTAAAAGATGTCGACAGCCAAACACACAAAGATATTTTCTACAGTGAACTCAGAGTGACTTTATGAAGCGCTGTTTTCTTTGGCACGACAACCGGGGGGGGGGATGAAACAAGAGACACTTAATCCCCTCGTATGCCCCCTAACACACAATCACACAGACACACATCCACACATATCTCTATGATTTTGAACCAAGCGCAGCTTACTAATATTAAACATTCATTTCTGCAAGCACACACACATTTTTTCATACACACATACATGCAACGTGAATGCTTGAGTAGTAGGACAGTTGTGTGTGTGCGTGAATGCTTTCTATTGATTTCTCTGCCTAATCAATAGCATTTTAGCCCCTTAACTACCTGCTATACCATCAGTTATAAGGGACAGCATAAAGGTACGTGTGTGTATTTATACGTATCTGCATTAAGACCCTCACAAACGAAGGTCTACATCAGCATACACCGGGGAACGGGGGAGCTGCAGGGGGAAAAAAAATCGAAAGAGAAATTGTACGAGGAGAGAGATTCTCAAAGAGATGATAACTCTACATCTCTTTAATGATCGAGAGCTTTGCCCGCCAGGCCAAAGTTATCCTCCAGGTTGAAAGAGTGGCTGCAGATACGTCTCCAGGTAGCAGGAGCCAATTAGCAATATGTGGTTGTATTTACATTTTGGGCTATCTATCATGCTAATCTGCGGGTCGATTTATCAGCTGGGTTTGTGATTAATGCAAGGTTAGGTCGGCGGGGTGTCCTGTGGCTGAAGGTGGATGGAAAACAACAATAACAAGGAGACGAGCCGGGTTCTTCTCCCTTTGCTCGGTAGGAGAGGACGAGAGGAGAGGAGCTAGGTGAAACCTCTCTCGTGCTACTTAGTGTTTCTCCTTCTAATCAATTCAAATTTGCATGTAGGGAGATAAACAAGTGCTCGGTAAGGGAGCGAAGGGGGAAAGTGGAGAAGTCGTCTTAGTTTTATGAAGTTTTTTCTTTTTCGGTACGGTGGGTTGAATGGTGAGAAAGCAATATCCTCCAGGCCTTTTAATCATGTGATGACGGGCCTCGGACCTGTCTCAGTATGTGTGTGTCTGAACTGTGGCCCCATTGATCAAAGCCAGGGTTCGTGTGATGGGATAGAGGGACATGGCTGGCCGTGGACACAGCGGCTCTCCGGCTCCCCGCCGTCCTCCCCAACACCGCTCAGACCGGCGCGGGGCCATTTGTCAAAGTTTTATCTGATTCCAGAGGTATTGGATCTATCAGTCATCGCATATGAGAGAGGAGATTGACCTCCTCTGTGGACATTTTTCTAAATTAGACCCAGCTGATATTGGGGTGACACAGCCTGCCATTATAGGTGATCAAAGCATTATAACATGGGCCTCGTTAATACCGAGTGCTACGCTGTGATTTGATTGCGGGGTGGGGGGGTAGAGGTGAACAAGGTGGGATTTTGAGTTGTGTAAGAGACGTTAGAGGTGTCCCTGGAGCCTAAGTGGTTTCTCCCCTCTCCCTGGGCTTTAGATTGCCTTCCAGACTGACAAAGCACCTGCCACACATTCATCAACAATCCCATCCATCTGTCCATCAGGTCCACGGTCCACTCGGCCATCAACAGGTAATGCCCTGTGGTCGGGCTGGCTGCCTGATAATGAAAGATAGGAAAACATCACATACTCTGTCACCCGCTGTTAAGGCCCATATGTATCCCACTTAAGACAAAACATGCATCTCATGCATTGGTTTCTCCAATTTCTCCTTGCAATCCCTCTTCTCCACTCTCCCACTGTCTGTCATATCCTTCTTTGATCTAATTCATAATCATTTATCATTTCCAAGGAGTAAACGTCAATGTTATTATTTATTCTTCTTTCTTTTTTTTTTTTTGTACTTCCTGATGTCATTGCAGGAAAAATAAAAGAATCCATGAATGATTTTCTTCTCCCCCTAGCTAACACTGTGGTAGTCGGACTAATAAGCAGCCATTTGGGCACAGTCCAACTAAATTGCCCAGACTATGTTTAGTTTTCTGGCAGACAGCACTGGTTAATTGCCACTTAATTAGCTGTTTTACCCAGAATGCTTTGACCCACTTGGGACAGGTCTCTCATTAGAAGCAAGCATCTGAACTCATCGTGGATTCTAAAAACATACTGTGGTGAAAAACACTATTATCAGCATTTAGATGCATGCGTTTTAGAATAGGTGTTGTTTGGTTTTATTTTCCTATTGAACAACTTCACAGGAATACTCTCAGGACTCACTAGCAGTGACACCGGCTTTCAACTTTCAGAGTTTACTTTCTGTACTACAGATGTGGAAAGGAGTTAGTTATTTATGATTTTTATATGCCGTTGAAATGGTGCCATTTCTATTTGAGTTATTCTTGCCTGCAAGCACAATTCAGCCAGCATGTTTTAAATCAAGTCTGAGATCTTTGATGTGATTTTGTGAAAGCTGCTCATTAGAATTGTCCATAAAATTGACAATAAGAACAATCAGAGCCGACTGAAGAAAGAGTGAAGTATTGCTGTTTATACTTGAATTCAGACTCTGAGTTGATGTCGTGGTGGTTGTGTTTGTGATTATTGGTGAAGCTTCAAGGCCCCAAAGGGCCCCCTCTGGTAACAGTTCAAGCCCAGTGAGCAAACTGTGCTCTGGCTCAGCACCCTCCTGGCTACATCAATATGCCCCCAAGTTTCCCCAACAAGCCTAAACACACAAGCATGCTATTACACTTCGCTATCTAGGAGACCTGCATCCACAGACATTAAAGATTGAGCTTTGCAGGCAAGAAGACAAGTTGTTTCCCCTGTAAACTTTCCTCCTGCGTTATCAGTCACACTTCAAACTGGCAAGTCAGACACCCCGGATCTGAAAACTTACAGTCAAAGCTTTTAATTCTGCTCGGTTCGATGCCCCTCTCCCTCCCTCCCTGTCTGTTTCCACTGACTAAGAGCAAAAAGGCAGAGACGTGCCGCTTCCACCATACAGATATTGGCAGAGTGTCATCGGAATGAATGAACCACTCTTGCATCGCAACTGCCAACTTGTCAGCCGCGAGCTGGGATGCATGACTGACAACCCCTGATTGGTCGATTTAATATAGAGAGAAACGGATGGAAGTAGACGAGTGCCTGCTTTCCCTGAGCTCTGCTCGAGTGGGAGATGGAGGGAGAGGTGTAAGTCCATTTGTCGAAGACGTGAAGCGCTAACTCTCAAGGTATGGGCCTGTACGCCTTGTTAGAGAGAGGGGGGATTTTTTTTTTTTTTATCACACAGAGGGAGAAAAGCAGGGGGGGTGGGGGAGTTAGCATGCAGTTTGTTATCACTTCACCCTGGATGTTTCTGACAAATCGACTCAGGCAGCCATCAGACTATCTTGCAGAACAAGACATTTCAGCAAAACTGGTGTCAGACTAAAATACAAAGAGGTTAAAGTTCTGAGTAAAGCCCACAGGTACAGTCATAAAGATCGGCACACCAACCAAAGCTGTTACTGTTATTGATGGTTGCATGCTGATGCAACCGTACTGGGACCTGACAAATCTATGCCTAACACTCATTATTAAGGCAGAGGTGTGTCCGAAAATTATAAATAAAACACAAATGACTCATGATGGTACTGCCATTGGAACTAAATCTCAATACTACCCAGAAGGGGATTGTCAGTTTGTTACAGGTACTTTTGATGAGTGGTCAGTACAAAGTAGTACAATATGAATTCAAAGCTAATGTGAGTTGACACCCACACATTTCTTCTCAAGCTTAAGAGTTTACAGGTTCCTTAAAGTAATCAAATGGTAGGAACATTAACTAATTTATTGTCTTTTACCAACACTAGACCAAAGGCTTTGGTCTGGAGTTGTCTTTGATGATCCCTGTTAGGCTGCTGGGTCATATACAAAGTTTTCACAACATAAAATTAGATTTGAAACATCAAATATATCAAATATGTGGAGAATGGTGCTTTAAAAAAATAAGAGATCAAGACAAGTTCCTCCTGCACAAAGTGAGGGTGACTCAGGAGTTATGAAGCTGGTAGCTCTTGATGAGGCAGAAATCAGGCTCAAGGCAAGAAAGAAGCACAAAGAAAGCACAACAGGAATGATGGCTGGAATGCTTCACTCTCAGGACAAAGGTGAACTGGCACAAACAACCAGGAAGACGCCGGCTAAATACACGAGAGGCCGAGATGATGTGACACAGGGGAATCACTGTAGGGGTGGGTCAGACAATCATAGATGCAGAAAAAACAGGATGTGGCGATCTGAAATGAAACACTATTCACAAAATTAAAGAGGAAATACAGTAGCAAATCAGATCAGCATTGTTCTGAGTGTTGGTGAACTTGACTGACCTGCACGTTGGTTTTCCCTCAACATAATTTGAGTTTTGATAATAAGACTGAACACTGTTTAGACCCAACATTCCCCTGTGATCAAACACATTTGGTCAGGGATGGTTGTGGCACATTTACAACAGTTGATATTGGCAGAATCCAGAATCCTTTACATACCTGGCAGAGAGTGGATTTGCATAGAAACTCTGGTTCTATTCACAGATCATCAACAAACACCATTATCATCATTGATCAATTATTTAATGGGCGACTTGATTCACCAAACACGGTGCCTCCGACTCTCAGCGGACTAACACTCAGTCATCCTGGATTTGTGGAGAAAACTGCTCTATTTTTCCCCCCCTCCAGTTTATGTCATCTTGCAGTCTCCTTTTGGCTACGGGACTCTGCTTTACTCTATTTGAGGAACTGCTGTGCAGCTGGATGGTGACAGGCCAAAGCAGAACGCACTCTGTTTCAGCATGTAATTTCATGTTACTGGGAATCTAACATTATTGTTTCCCCCCCACGTTCCAATTTAGAGACAGATCAATATTCAGCTTTGTTTATCAAACTGACAGCTCCTGGATATTGCATTTTGCATTTTTATGTTTTCCTTTATAAGCGGGTATTAAAACATAATATATCTGAAGTCTTGGCTTTATGGGCTGGCAAAGGGTGGGGAGGCGTTGTTAATGGTGTAAAACAGTTGAGGAATGGAGGCTGCTCCTGTTCATACACTCATAGTTACAAATATCCATCACGCGCATCAGCGTCACTGTTTGCTTAATGAAGATGCTGCGTTGTCGATAACAGGCTAAAACTGCAGAGGAATTCCAGCAGGGGTGTCATTATGCACATCCACACACACGGATGCACGTGTTGTACCTGATTTTGCGTGCGCTGGAGGCTACCTGCGCGCACACACACACACACACACACACACACACACAGACTCCTCTTGTCACTGAAATTCCAAATCATGCATTATTTGCAAACCAACCATAAAGAGATGACAACGGCAACTCTATGCATACAAATCAGGGCCCATTATCTACCTCAGTCTGTCAGTTAGCGTGCTGTATGTGAGGGGAGACTTGGCCGAGGGGAGTTGTACCCGAGGTCCTGATAAATGCTTTGGCTGATTCCCCCCGTGAGTGATGGAGCACTAACCCTGTTTAGCTTCTTTAATATACTTGTATTAGCATGAATAAATAACGAGTGTGTCCGGATGCTACAAATATTTGATTGTGCCTCCGTAATAGGCCGGCGTCTTCCGTCACAATGCCACTGAGACTCTCTTGGTGTCGCAGCTGAGGTGGACTGACATCGATCTTTATCATCTGCCCCCTAAATCAATTACAAACCCTCAGAGAGAGTGCCAGAGAGGGGCGAGTGGATGATGATGACTGTGTGTGTGTGGTTAGGGGGGTATGTGTGTGTGTGAGTGCCATTCCAGCTGTGCCAAGGCTGTCTTGTTTTTTGTTTTTTTGTACCCCGGTTTTCACAACAAAATGCCTCAGTTTGTCATGATGGGTGTTGGAGCACAGCATGCAGTGAGAGGAAGGCATAAAAGAGCCTTCCTTTGGCCTGCAAAGCTCCACTGTGGACTGATTCATACTGTGGATCTGATGTATGGATATCAAAGGAACCTCTGGATTGCTAGCTCAGATCACCAGGGGGGGCACATTTTATACAATCTGAACATAAAATGAAGATGACAATCTTCCCGTTACAATTACAACAGGAGTTGAAAACAATTGAGACAAAAATATCACTTTTGAAGACAGAGGGTGGTGAAATTATATACAATTGGTACACTATATACGAGGGGTAAATATATATTTTGGCTTCAAATAAGTGTTTTCTACATAGAGGTCCGGGGGAGTTATGGCATCCTAAGCTCTGACCGCGGTTGAACTCCCTCTGTGTTTGATGATGTCCAACTTTCTTTTCTGTTTTGATGGCCAGACACATGTTCATGTTAGTGCATGCGAGGGCCCCACCCCCCATCTGTAAATGCAAGTGATCGTGAGCAGTGAATGAACACTATGAGAGTTACAGAGTTCTAGAGAGAGTGCAGAGTCAATATCGGTTTGGCGTGGAAAGTCCTACCAGCTGCTAAGGCTAAAACTAAAGTGAAACTTCAACTTATCGTATATCGCCCCTTTGTTGCAGCCAGGGCGTGGAGTGATTCCCAGACTGGTTTTGGCGGCGTGACCAATCACTTGCCCATGCAGAACACTTGCAGCCCATTCCCTTCTCATTGATAGTGTCCTAAATCACCCCCTTACCCCCCAATATAGACCCCTATATAGGCCCACGCTCACTCGCATTTACATATGGGGGGTGGGGGCCTCACATGCACTATACCCTTATATAAACCATTTTGTAGTTGTGTCGGACACCTTCGTGATCAAATGCCCTATATTGGCAACTCAGAATTTGCAAAAAGTAGTGACCACCCGATGGTCACTCACGAGTGGTGGATATCCCATCATGTATTGTGTCTCCAGCGGTGCTGCAGAGGAAGAAAAAGAAAAATGATGCACTGGCTTTTTTAAACATAACTCTTTTCATTTATTTCATGAATATCACACATATTTGTTTACTAAATCGTCCCGTTTTGGTGATGTGGAAATTATAACGGGATAACCAAGGGAGCCGCCAAACCAGCCGCAGCAGTCTGGCACATCTTAATGGTGCAAAAGCAGTGATGTAATTAACAGAGCGTCGTGCAGTGTCCGAAAGCTGTTGTGAATGAGCTCACTATTGTCCTCTATATAGTGAAACCCTATATGGGGAGGAGGGAGGAGTGAGTGAACGATTTGGACACAGCCATTGTCTCCAACTTAAGAACCCCGCCTTCACTTTCAGTCCTCGCAAGATTATCAGATATACACCTTGGTAGCTTCAGTTTGCTGAAGTTCTGATTTTGGCATCTTGACCTTTTGAACTATGTACTCTGCCGTTTTTCCTTCTGACTGTGTCATTGCCCTCCTGTGGAGAGTCTATGGGATTTCAGCCAACCCCCCCCCCAGTTCCAACCCTCTGTCGGACCTTTGTTTACACCCGGACCTGCTGCATTTTCCCCAGGATCGCACCTCCAATCAAACTTCCCCATCCTCCTGTACAAGGGAATTAAAGTCATGCCTCCGGTGTCTGCATTTTTGGTCCCCACTAAGTGCGAAACACCCTTCAACAGGCCTTGCCTCAAAGCTTCCTGGAATTCTTGTCCCCAGATGACCCTGAACATTCTTTTCTTTTGCAGGCAACCAAACCTCTTACACATCCAATACTTGAATCCTTCCTTATCCATAATCAACTCAATCAGTGCTGTTAGCGGCCTCTTACCTTTGATCCTTACCACTTTGACCATGTTCCTACTGCGGTTCAGCCACCTGATGTTCCACTCAAGTTCCTCTCTGTGTTCTGATTTGTGCATTGCTTATCTCTTTGCCCTTCCTTATTATGCCTTTTCTATTTGTTTTTCACCATCTTCCGCTTTGAATAGCCATAAGCGAGTGAAAAGGCCTTTTTATTTTTGCATTTTTAATCGAAAATGCAACATCTCCATGCCTGCCATGTGGTCTGCACTTCAATCCTCTATGTTTTTGTTTTTTTTGCCTTGTGCCCATGAATTGAAACTCGCCACAACTGAAGACATGTGCAGCAAAAAGGCAAACATCAAGCGAAAACATATTTTAGGCAAGCACAACATGATGATGTAATAAGGTGAAAATACAAAACATCCGTCAGTTTTCACCATGTCTGTCCAGCAGCTGATGGAGTTCCTTCACATGGAAAACAGATCCCACGATTCCATTTTTTGTGATGCATCTCATCCAGTCCAAATCCCAAATCATGAATTCAGTGGTGAAAATCCAACAATTGGGGTTACTGGACGCCATTTCTGTGTATGTAGCTGGACTAGGCCAATATGTTGTGTTTTAGGTTCTTCTAATTTCTCAAACATCAAGCACAATTCATGTTGTGACTTTTTCCACTTGTCTTTCCACCACAATTGATCATCTCACTATCTTTAACCCTTAAGAGTTCCTGTCCAGACCACTTTTTATTTTTAAGCCATTTAGACTGCAGAACAAAAATAAGAATGCCTCAAATTCAATGTAGCTGCTACTCATTGACTCATCTGGGGCTCTGATAATAATAATAATAATAATAACAATAACAATAACAACAACAACAACAACAACAACAACAACAACAATAATAATAATAACTATACAATAATCATAATCATAATGATATCCTCCTTGAATTGCCTTTTATGGAAAGTATGAGTTTTTGTAATTTAATTTTTCAATTAATATACTGTAGAGTTACATTCAAATACTGGAATTTAGAGGGTTAAGAACCCCCCCGAATAATTAATATTTGATATATATTTCATGCTGAAGTTCAGTCAAAAGTCTTTTTAAGTGGAAACATTTTTAATTTATGTTATTTTTACAGAAGTTTTTAGGGAGGGGACGATTTTCATCCTGAGGGACGATTGAGAAGGTTTTTTTTTAGGGTTAACGAACATATCCATGCTATAAACAAACATTATCAAGTTAAAATGCACTTTAAAAAACATTCTTCATTATCTTCTTTTAGTTCTCAGAGATCTTCTCCTATAAACAACCATTGAGCACACTAACAGCAAACATAGTCTTACCTTCGCCTCTCTTCACTTTCCCCGCACAACCGGCTGTTCAGACAGATGCCCCGTACAGACCTCCCACACATGCAGCATTATGCCATTTGACCTTTCACCCTGCTCTGACAGCGCTGGCAGAGATGGACAGATACAGTGTGTGGTGTTCATTAGGCAGCCGCAGAGCAACCCGCTGCAGATTAATAGCTGACTTTTAGTAGCTATTACTAATGTTGTTTTGCTTTTAAAAGACAGCTGTCCTAACAGACTCTTAAAAGCCAAAAGCCCTCCCCACACACACTTTCTGTTACTGTTAGGCCATTAGTGTCAACTTATGGTGAAAAATAGAGTAGGGGGGAAAAAGATATTAAACAGAATGTGCATTTTTAAAGTGTCTGTATGCACAACAACACAAATGCTGTAGTTGCCATCAAAGATACTATGCATTCTTTCATCTTGCGACCCCAAGACATCATACAGTAAATATGTGGTGATGTAACAGCAGAGCACTGATCCTGCTCTACTGAGAGGGCAAAAAGATACTTTCACTTCAGTCATTCGTGAAACTATTGTTCATCCTGACGGGGTCCCACTTGAATGTTTGAGGTCAGTGTGATAGCTTGTTGTAAGCATGCAGCGTGGACAGACAGACTGTGTGTGTGGATGTGGGTGACAGCTGCATTCCAAAACTGTTGATCTGATGAAGCCAATTAAAGGTGTGAATGAAACGACCACACAACAAACATCACCCATAATAAAGCCACCATCACCCATAATCCCTTTGATGTGTTGCTCCAACTCATGTACTGAGTACAAATTGAATTACAGCCCAAATGTCCGTGGTATACTAGTATAGAAAAGTTTCAAATGAGTTGATATACCTTCAAGACTGATTTAATCAATTCTGGAGGGCACGATACTTAGGAAAATGGAGAATTCTAGCTTGAGCGATGTTGTTTTGAAGTAGTCAGACTGATCTCAAGATTACTTTTATAAGGTCTTGGTCTCATCTTGGACTCTGACCGGGTGGAATCTGGATTTTTTATTAAGAAAGGGAGAGACCACCACTGTTAGGCTTTTAGACTCTGCCTCGCTTTGAACAACAACAAATAACTTACAGTCATTGGTAGATTGATTATTTCCTCCAAGTTGCAGCTGGTTTTTGTCTTGTCTTGGTCTTGAACCCCAAATGTTTTGGTCTTGGTTGTTGCACATCAAGGACCTTGGACCAGAATCCCGGAAGTTACGAACGCAGAAAAAAATCCGGATGGATCAATATGTGCGAGCACCGGAATCCACGCACGTTTCCTTGATACATCACACTCAGCGTGGAATTGAGCGCTGGAGGGTAGGCATGTCCATTTCTTACTCCACATGCTCTGCCATAGATGTAAACACAATAATAACACAGAATCAGGCATTTAAATAAATTCATATTTTTAATGCTAAACAGAAATTGATGGTTCGGCTACGCCGCCAAGGTGCAGCACCCCCGCCGACTCCCGCGGCAGCCCGTCCGCCGGCCCCGAGTCATCAGCAAGGACGAGCTGGCTTCATGAATCGTGTGTGCTTCTTACCCATTGTGGCGATGAAATTCCAGTGTGCAAGGATGGCTGCCCGGCCGGGATCGGCGTCCATCCCTCCGGCGTCTGGGTGGTCTCATGGGGGGACGTGCTGCTCGGCCAGAGGGATGCCATGCAGGTTGGACACATTGTGAAGGATGCCACATATCATCACAATGAAGCACACCTTCTCCAGGCAATAGAGCAGCACGCCCCCACTCCGGTCCACGCAGCGCCACCGACCCTTCAACTGGCTGATGGCCCTCTCCACCACTGACCGAGTGCAGGAGTGGAGGTGGTTGTAACTCGGCTCTGGGTCAGTGTGGGGGTTGTGGAGAGGGGTCATCAGCCAGGTCCTGAGAACGGAGCCACTGTCACCTGTAGTAAAAGCACAGTGTTGCACACATTTGGTTTAAGTCACTGATGCAAGTGAAATTTCTTGAAAGAAACTAATCAAAAGCTTTTGTGACTTAAGACGTGTATCTAATTATCTGGAGGGACAGCACCGGGGGCGGGAGGGGTATTCTATTGACCATTAAACATTTACTCACCCAGCAGCCAGCCGTCCGTCCATCATCGCACCTGCCTGGGACCTCTCCCCAACAGTGCTGTTGTAAAGAATGTGCGAGTCGTGCATTGAGGCACCTCGTAACAAT
>CAESWR010001802.1:231681-246132 GCA_903171835.1 Mullus surmuletus
CGAGTTCCGGTTGCAGTTCCTCGCACATCTGCAGCAGGACAGCTGGCGGGAGCCAGAACCGGCTTTCAGCCATGAAATGTCGCTCCCCTCCCCTCTCAAGTGCTGCCATTGTTGAAAGTTGCACATTCTGCACAATAGTGATGGCTCTTTAACAGCCACGTAGGTGATGCCAACGGGTGATTGTGTTTGTGTTGATGGCTGATTTGTGCCAGATGTGTGCACGGTTGTCAAATTATGACAGTCACCATCAGGCATACCGGGCCAGGCATCAGGCATACCATTGTCCTGGTGGGCCGGTGGGTCAGTACCGTACGGCCGCAGGAGAAAAAAAACAAAAACTTTGTGCATTTGTTTGTGTTGCATCCAACGCAGCGCTGTGTTTCCCCCATGTTCGTTACTTGTGGTGGTCGCGAGTTCTGCTGTTACGCAATGTGCCCCCCCCCACCCTGTTCCGACGTCACCCACCCCCACCCCCGTTCAGATGGTACGAGCTGCCCCCCCGCGACAACTGAGTGGACCGGTCTGGTCTTACATTTCTTGAGCCACTTTCTTGCCCCAGTCCAGCCTTGGTCACCAAACATCGCCACACAGTGTCACCAATGGACCAAAGTGCAGTTCACGCAAGAATCGGCTTTCCGACAACTTCCACACAACCTCCTGAGCTGGCGTGAAACGGCGCAAGAATCGACAAGCTTTTCACAGTTATACATCTGAACATGAGTGTCGATCCTGGCTCACGCAAGTTTTTCTTGCGTGAACAGCATTGATACATAAGGCCCCAAGTCTTGACCTCAGTTTGTGCGGTCTTGACTGTAACCATAGAGGGATAACTACAATAAGCCAGGTTGTAGCATTTACGCACAGGCCAGCTATCCATATGTGAAAATGATGACCTATTAGGATAATATTTGCATTCTAGTTTTTTATTGGTCTATTTCCTGGAAGTTTTAATATAAACTGATAAACACGTACATATTTGCTCTTGACCAATTACATTTTCTACACTAACCCCGTAGGAGTTGTTTCATGTTTTTGCTTTTGTATTATGTTCTGTACTTGCTTTAAAAGCACTGCGAAAAGAGAGAAAGGAGAGAGACATACCTGAGCACTGCTTGCGAGAGACAGAAACGTGTGCAAGCCAATGGAGTGTTGAGAATCCTCTCTCTTCTGTGCAGAATTGAGACTGACATTTTATATTTTCCAATGAATTACACCTCATCTGAAATTCACTTTGAACAGTTTGAAATCTTAACTTCCTCTTTGGCATGGCATCACATCTCCAAAAAAAAATAAGTAAGGGACTAGCAATCATTTTACCCCAACAGTCTTGATCTGTCAATCATCGCCAGTGATCTAAAGATGAAGAAGTGCACTGAGTGAGGAAAATCAAAATGAAATAAATAGGTTAAAATGTACATCAGTTATTCATCACAAACTAGTTCAACCAAAGTCATATTTTCTCCCCTTTCTTCCTCATAGCTAAGTGCAAATACTGACACATGTACTTCAATGCTCCCCACTGCATTTTCAAAGAAGGGATCTGGCATGATTAAAAATTCATAAAGTCATATTAATTAGAGACAGAATATTTTCTTGCATGAGAGCGATGAAGAAATTAAAAAAAAAAAGGAGGGGGGTACCCGGAGGATCATTTTGATTTGACTGGCCTCAAAATGAATGGAAAAGGTGAAAGGCACAAGGCTAAAACATGTGCTTTGTTCTGAGGCCGGTCTCTTTGTTCATCAAACCCATGACTAATTTGTTCACCCGCCCCCACCTTACACACACGCACAGGCAGACACACATGCCAACACACCACAAGCCATATTTCTCCTTTATTGTATATTCTTTTTTAGCTGAGTGCCGCTGATTTGAAATGCTAATTAAACATATTTTTAATGCATTCACCAGGCTCATCAAGCCGGGCTCATATATCAAAGTGTCCAAACTTGTATTGATGTTGGATATCAAAGAGGTGATTACTTGGTAACATCCAGAGATTTTAGCCGTTAATTGTCCTCATCCCAGTCCAAAAGCATTTCCAGTTTGATAAAGCGGCTCACGCGTGGGACTGTGTTTTACAAACAGCTGCTGATAAACAGATAATCGATTTTCCGCATTTTCCCTTGTCTTTCGGATCACTTTTAATTCCAATTAAGTCTTCATGTTTAAGATGTGGGTTTACATGTCGGCGAGAGCAACTTGTTAATGTACGAGAGACTTGCAAACAAACAAGCCAACAAATATATGCTCCGCGTCGGAATGCGTTCAGCCGCGGACCCCCATGTGCTCACATTTACACGCCTTATCAGCAGGTGAAGAAGCTCAAAACAACAAAAGATCAACTATATACAACATGAAAGGAAATAATTCATTAAGAGCCTACTTTACATTCGTCTCAATTTCCCGCTAATTAGACAAAAAAAAAACAAAAGCCTTCACTTGCATCCCTATTTCAAAACGGCAGAGGCAAAAATACAGTCAATGATAAAATGTTCACAACGCACTGCATTGTTAAAATCAAAAGACATAGCAGCGGGGGTGGGGATGAGGGGGTGGACAATGAGCCATCAGAGGATCCTTTCTTTTATTTTCATTTTAATTTTTACGTGTCCTTCCATTGCAATGCTGGCAGTGATTCTTGCGACCCCCCCCCCCCTTTTTCTCTGTCTGTGCCTGATGTAGCTAATGCCATTAACTCTCCCTGCCACTTTCCAGGTCACTAATTCTTCAGCTCCGAGTTCATTGTGCCCAGACCGCGGTGCTGTCTCCATAACGAGGTTATTTCTGGGTTATTACCTTCCTCTATGATTCGGCACCTGATGGGAGGCATGAAGCTGATATAAATCAAAAACAGTCCGCAATGAGCAAATTGAAATATTTGCTAATTTTTTTTTTTTTGCTCCCACCATTCCTCTGAATCTACATATGCAGATCGAAAAAACAAACTCCCCCCTTTATCCCATTTGCACCATTGGCCCATATCTGGATATATAATCTGGATAACGATTAAGATCCGAATAATGAGTTAAAGGCTAGTCATAACCATTCCAGATATCTCAGCTTAACATGGAATATCATTACTTCTCAATTAGTGAGGAGGAATGTGGCCAAACCTTTTCATCGAATCTCAAACACTGATGGTTTTTCCGATATAGGAGGGGCAAGTGATATTATAGGTGAAATCAGACGCAAAAACATTAGCACTGACCTCTTCTACACTAGGCCTGCCTCGCCGAGAAAATATTCTCTCTGCAACTACAAAGTTCTGTAACACTTTATGACACAGCCCCATAACTACCTAGTAGTTACATGGTATGTAACCCAGTAGTACCAACAATTACACTCTAAATTGCTACCCAAGTTTCCTCTTATAGTGTCAGAATAAGATACTTGATTGGTGCAGAAGTGTAAGCAGAGTTACAAGATCGGAAATGACAAATCACCGTACCAGAAGCTTAAAATTATCGCATTTTGAGGAAAATTATCGTACATACCCAATTTAATGTTGCTCAGGACCGTCTGCTACAGTACAATACATACATAGGATAGCTCAGGGGTCCCCAAACTTTTCCCTGTGAGGGCCACATAACTTTTCCCTTCTCTGATGGGGGCCGGGGTCAGTTTGTAACAGAAAAAGTGTGACGATCGCAGGGGTGCCTAAACATAAACATTTATTGTTTTCCAGAACGCCACACATAACCAGATATTAATAACCCTTTCTGGGATCTTCACAGGAAAAAAGACAGAAAATAAATAATTACACTGTTAATGAAATAAGTAACACTATTTATGAAATAAATAATAACCAAATAACCCTCTCTGGGTTCTTCACAGAAAAAAAGTCCATGGAACATTAACGTTCTGTTGTTAACAGGTAAAAGTTCAGCTGTCAAGCTATCAATCAGTCAAGCTGGTGACCTACGGTTGTGTTGGCTGCTTTACAGGACAATCCACTCACCAGATTCCTCCTCCCACTTCCTCGCTCGCCATTCTCCATGCCTGCTCCTTTTTTATCTCGGTCCCGGCAGGAAACTTTTAAATTAGAAATTTGCATAGTCATTTTCACATAGAAAATTATACTAAGAGAGTGAATGTCCCTTTTAAACTGCAAGTAATGTTGTGTTTTGGACTAGTGAGCCATATCTTTTTGGTTGTGCAATGGAAGACAATAAATACACACCCACACATTTTAGGCCTCCAGAAATGGAAGTCTTTCAGATTTGGCCCATCCCAAAAACATTGTAGCACCAGATGCAACTCACATGATCTCATCGTGTCAGTCGTGCGCGTTGCTCAAAAGTTCAATTTAATTTAAGGGTGTGGCATTGCAACACATATGACCAACGTGACCACACCACCAGGTGGCGTTGCCACCTGCGAGTGCCTCGTGATACTTTGTATATATTCTGGTCACTGGTTAGTTGCGTTTGTTGTAAACGTGGCGTAAGTGTTATATGTTACGTTGGAATGTTTTTCCCAAGTACAGATTTGAAAGATACCAGATGTTGATGCTAACAATTTGAGCATATTGTTATTGAACAGGCAAGCAGGCAACATATGAATTAGAGAAGTCACAATTCTCAGTCTATTTTTTATCCGCCCCCCCATCCACTTTTCTTTTTTTTGCTCTTGCGGTCCCATTTTCAATTATTCCATTGGGGGGGCAGAGTCGGATTCCCAGACAATCCCATTTCCAAGAGGCAGGCGAGGCGTGAATGTGAGCGCACGGGAGCAGAAGAGTACCTGCAGAAGAGAAAGAGGCTGGCATTTGACTCTGCTGAATAAGCTCAAGGTGTGCAGTCTGCCAGGTTAGAGAGGTTATAGAGGGTGGGGGGGCGGGTGGGCGGGGGAGGGGGGTGTGAGGTTGCTTGTGAGAGAAAAGGACAGGCCTTTGCACGGTGTCGGGGGGGTGGGTTAATGAGCGAAGTGCGGTGTGCTATGAAAAGCAATGACTATAAGAGGACGGAGACAGACAGATAGAGGCGGCGAGGGGGGAAGCAGAGATCTCGGTTTCAGCCCTACTCATTATAGTCTGTCTCATTGAGAGGTGAAATGAGGCTTGCTGATGGCTTGGTGTGGAAGGTATCGTCCTTGTCGGAGTGAATCATGGCAAGAAAGGCAGGAAGCCTTCATCAACTCCATTAACAATACTCAAGTGCTCCTCAGCGTTCCTTTGAGTGGCATCCAAATGTCACTGGAAAGGATATTGTAACGTTAAAGGGAAACGGTGGTTGGCACTGAACATGACCCGGTAAGGGGAGGGGAAAAAATAAATAAATCCAGAAGCAACACTCACAAATTAACAAGTAAACGGTTTGTTAACTTCACGTTAACCTCAGCAAAATTCACATCCGTGGAAGGAAACGGCAGCTCGGCTCGTGGCCTCATTTATCTTGTTGCTGTTGGCCAGACCGCAGCCACATGATGCAAATTTAGTGGTTTTAATTCGAATTTGGAAAATAAAATGGTCTGGGGAAGTTAACATGAATGCACGCAACATGGGCAACAACATAGACCAAAGGAGTAAACCCTCTCACCACACTCTGGGTCCGCTGCCGCACAAGCTCAGGTTTTGGGTCACTTACGTTCACAGATTTATATATAAATTAGGCTTATACCTTTTTCAACAAAATCTTTCTACCTCACTTAATGGCAGTGTGTCTTTCTCAAGATTCAAGATTTTCTTCATTATCATTTCCTAAGTATTTGCATACATAGTAGAATGAAAAAAACATCCCTGACCAATGCAATGGTAAGTCGTAAAATCTTAAATCGGCATTAATCCAACTGAGTGTTGTGGTTGGTATTGATCTCAAGACAACATTTTGATGATCTTGATCTCGTCTCGGACCCAAAGGCCATTTTTCGCTAGGCCTCTCGATCTGGGACTGAGTGTATCTTGTATCCAGAGCAGTGTAGACCACCACTGCCAGTTGCTTTCCACAACAACCAATAACTTCTAATCATTAGTACATTGATTATTTCCTACAATTTGCAGCCTCTGCCTTCTTATTAAATGTGTTCATCTAATTTCAGTCATTTTAGAGGCCACATTCGCCTGACAAATCCACTTCTGATTTTATTAAGTAAACCAAAAAGCTTAAAATTCTAACTATGCACCAAGCAACATGGACTCTTAGATTTCTTAAATAAAGAAAAAGACCTATTTTCTAGAGAATAAACAGAAAATACTAGGGTTTTCCCAATCCGATACTGATCTCGATTATCGGCCTGATACAGCAAAAAAGTGAGTATTGGATTATTATCAGCATGCATCTAAAATCTCTGATATCAATCAATTGTAGAATATTCTTATGTTTAAGGTTAAAATGTATGTAACGCATCAGTTCATAATAAATGGGTCCGTTTTTTTCATACCCACTGTTGCTGACCAATGTTCTCTGTTTGAGTAATATCACTTGATCAAGCCTTTTCTATCATTCCATACTACAAAATAAGTAAAAAAGTACGTGTGCTTCGTGATGATATTGTTTTGGCTTGATATTAGTATCGGCCAATACTCAAGGCTGCAATATCTGTATCGTATCGGAAGTGAAAAAGCAGTATCAGACAGACAAGTGAGGTGAGTGAGGTCAATGACCAGGCCACTCTACTTGACTTTCCTTTGCTGTTTTTATGTTTATTAATGTGCTCAACTTTTGCCTCGCTGGCATTAACGAACATTTGTACATAAGTATATGTACAATAAGTAAGTACATAGCTCGAGTCTGTTTGATGAGGTGAGAGAAATCTGTTTCTGCAACTGGAACGGATTAGGTGGAGAAGACGCGCTGAGGGTTCTATTTTGAAAAAAAGTTTTTTTTTCCCGGGCAAAAAATGAAGCGATGTGTAATATCCACACGACTCCATCTCCTTCTGTTCACTAACCATGTACTTAATGTATGAGGTGCGTGCATGCATGTGTGTGTACAGTAAAAGCGCGCCTGCTACCTTGTGCATCTGCAGCACTATATCCGGTGTGTGCTCTTCACCTCGTGTGTTGCACGTATGTGTGTGTTCTTGCCACTTAGTGTGAGTGAGAGCAGAGTGGCGCAGAGATGGCAGCTGGCGAGGCTAATCCCTGTACGTGAGGGACATGGCCCAGCCCCCGGTGTCACCCAGACCTGCCAGGCCTGACGGAGGTGCATTCAGCCTGGCCGCTTAGTGTCACTCGTCCCCTGTCACTCAGTCCCATAATCACCCGCATGACTGACAGACAGGCCTTTTCCTTTGATGGTGCTGGGGATTTTAGAGGAGAGCCACAGAGCTGCGACGATGATCCTCCTCCTCCTCCACCGCGCGCACGCGTGTGTGTGTGAGCACAGATGTTTGTGTGTGAAGCTGGGTGCCACCGGGAGGGCGGCTGTTTCGCAGGGGTGTAAGATGATGTCTCTTATCCAGCTTAATGATGAAGATGAAGATGATGTCGGCAAACGCGATGGCTGGCGATGATTGGTGATTACCTTGGTGGCAAAGTGTGCCAAAGATGCGCGATGCGAGCGGATCAGTGGGGCGGCCGCTCTGCGAAAGGCAAAGCCAGAGGGACCAGAGGAGACAGTGACACAAAGCCACGGATTTACTGTGTGTGTGTTGTGTGTGTGTGTGTGTGTGTGTGTGTGTGTGTGTGTGTGTGAGAAAAGAAGAGTCTGTGTCACACACACTCGCGCGCTTCACACTTGAAGCGGGAAAATCTGAAATACACATGTAATCGCACGATTATGATAATACACATCAAGTGTCATCTTAGTTGATATTCCGCGTGTGACAGTGAGTCATGTTTGAGTGCGGCACTCTCAACTGCGAGGTTGTTGGTAAAAATCCCGTCGGGCTTCTGACAGTTTCGATTCTTATTGACTCCCCAAAAATGTTAGTGATGCCTGCAGGCATGAGAGAGAGTGAGGTTCGTGGCAATGTGCTATTTCAGGGTTGTGTGTGAATTGAGCGCAGAGCATTTCCACAGATCCACTTAGTGAACAACAGGTTTTTTCTGCTTTTAACCCTTTGAATTCTTGCCAGATACTCCACTCTATGTGTACTTTGTACTACGAGCATGATGTCCTCCTACCAGCAGACTCTTTGACATCTGCTGAGGATGAATAAATCTGACTTGAAACTTCAAAGTTTACTCGATGTTTTCATCTGAAGCACATCATCCACATGATTGTGTGGAATGAAGGAGGAGGCCCCTTACTAGAAATGGAGACGTGGTTCTTTCTCCAGGTTCTGTTTTTTAAAGATAAATCCGGGTTGAGGATCAGTTGTTGTTGTTTGTTTGTTTTTTTACATATCATTTATTGAATTATTATTAGATTTGAAATGCTAATCCCTCATTATAATCACATCAATATCTCCACAAACACTGGTTAAAGCATGCAGTGGTTGTGCGTACACCTGTAAATGAGGGGGGTGGCGAGGTAAGACAAATGATTTCAAGTAAAACAGATCCGGATCAAGTTTTTCAAAGTTTTTCACCGAGGCAACACGCAGTAGGAATATTTTCGACCGTGTGCTGCACCGCCTCAACCTTAAATGAAAAACATCTAATCCAATGATCAATGAAAGCACGGACGGACATCCGCCCGCTCTCATAACAAAGACAACAAAACCCGACGATAAACAAAATCCCTTCAACAGTTTCTCCCGTTTTTTTTTCTTTCTTTTTTTAATTTATTTATTTATTTTGTTTTCACCTCCTCAATTTCCAACTTGAACTTGTGAGTTTTCTCTGATAGTGATCCTGTTAAATTAAATGCCTGGGCTTTATCCAGTGCCCTCTCACCGTCACTCCTTTAATTTAGTCATTATAATTAACCATTAACTGGTGTCAGTTTCTGGGCCACTAACAGGCCCACTCAGTTCTGCTTGTCTGCATTATCACAGTTTGGGGGAGAAAGTAAATTATAATGAAGGGCTATATAGTCCAATTACTGATAAAAGCAGCCAAGTGCGCTCCTTGTAATTAGGTGCCAGTATCCCACCCTCCCCCTCCCTCCCCCTCCCTCCCTCTTTCTCTCTTCCCCTTTCTTGGAGTGACACGTCGAAAGGGAATATATGCTTAATAGCTATTTTTATTACTGTTAACCTCTTACTCATGTTCTTAACCCGGCGACTTTCAATCAGAGAGACAAGGGGATGCCATGGAGTCACCTTGTCTCGCAAACAATTATTTTATGTACTCCCCTTGCCCGTTAAACAAAGTAAACTGATGGGGAGTGGGAGGTGCTGGCGGCGGGAAGGGGACGGAGAGAAAAGGGGAGGCCGGGCAGAGAGAGAAAAGTGAAGGATTGTAGGACAGTGAGAGGAAACAGGCAGCAGTGTATCCTTCTGTTCCCACTCTAATGGGATGGAGCGGAGCTGTCTCTTGTAGCTGGGTCATGTAGTTCCCCACCAGAGCACTTACAAGTCAGGGCTGGTAATTAAACTGTACAATCAGCTCTTCCTTCTCCCTTTTCTCTCTCGCGCTCTCTCTTTCTTTTCTTTTCTCTTTCAGTCAGCCCCGTTTCTCCTCCTTTCTCTCTCTTGTCAGATGAGACAACATGCTTTGGAAACACGTGAATTAAGTGGAGCGATGGGCAAGAGGAAGAGGAGAGGAAGAGCAAATTAAAGCCGCTGGAACGAGGGTGGTTTTAACGTCGGGGAGCAGAGAGATGGGGTTTGAATCAAGCTTTAATTCAGAGGACCGGACACAGAGGGCTTTTATAGATATATACATGAGCAAACTACGTGGCAAAAGTAACTTGAAACATTGCTCAAGGCTTGTAGTTTTTCACTTTGGACAGGATATGTTGCCTTTTGTCCCCTCTAGCTGGCAAAACAGAACCAAATAAACATAGAAAGAGGGAATTCAGGAGGGCACATAGTAAACATTACTTGTACTTCGAAAAGCTGAATCGATGAAGGTCACGCGAGACACCAGAATTGAAGAAAAAACCAACAACAAGGAAAAAAATTAGAATTCATGTTGTATATTTGTATCGTCTGAAACCATTACTGAATATTCAATTGTTCTGTAATTAGAGAAAGCTCTGTCCTTCATCTAGAAAAAAGATTCAAGTTTTCAAGAAATAGTTTTTCAGTTTTCAGCAGCCACTTACCTGATAAACAGCGAACCAAAATGAGGGAAATCTGTCTGCCTGTGTGAGAACTAGTCTGAGCGCTGATTTAGTGTAAAGCCGTCGGTGTTTGCAGCACAATGTGAGCTCAAACAGAAGGTGCTACGCCTCAAACTCAACGCTGATCAGGTTAAAAGTTGTTGGAAAAAGGAAAAAGACAAACACAGCATTGAAATAATAAGCCGTTTTTAATTTGACACAGTGATCTGCAATTGGGAACTAAGTTTCACAGAAACCGTCTAACAGAATATCAAGATCAAGTCAGAAGGTCAGACCCTGAATACCAGATTCTTACCCAGGAGTCAAAAGAAGGTCTAAACTGGCTAAACTCTTCCTGCTGGGTTTTAAACTCATCCAGCTTCTTAATTTTGTAATTTTTTCCTGTCATTTGTCTGCATTTAAAGTGGCCCTTCATTGATTTGTCTCTGGGATCATTTTCACAATCTCGCACTTTTTTTATAATGCTTCGTTTGCTTCATGATTATAATTTTCTTTTCTTTTCATGAATGGATTGGCTGCCACCAAATATTCCTTGGTCGGATAATTAAGCTTAAAGTTGTATATTCAATGAAAAGCTTGAAGAAAGGGAGAAAAATATCTGACATATTTGCAACCTTCAGAAGTCAAGCTGTTGTTTTATGTTTTTGTTGAGTAATTTGAAAACAGTGATACAGCTTTATAGATGTTTAATAATGGCATGATTAAAAAAAAACAAGTTTGTGGTTTACAACTGGTTAAATGAATCATTGTACCGCCTGAATTCCATTTGTTGTTAGATTTATTGATGTAAAGTGATTGATTCCCAGAATGAATGAGATGCCCAGCCGTGCAACCTTTATTGTGTGTGTGTGTGTGTGTGTGTGTGTGTGTGTGTGTGTGTGCGTGTGCGTGTGTGTGCAGGTCCCGTATGCAGGTCTGTGTTGAAACGGCCTGTGTTGTGCGTGCCAGTTGCCCTGCAGAAGGGAGTGTGTGTTTGTGAAGGCATTGTTTTCTGCGAGTTTGGTGGCGACAGACGATGGATTAAACGATGAATAAGTGATTTATTAGCTGCCGCTGTCACGCTGGTTAGATGGATTACTACAAGCCACCTCTGACCCCACTTACCAGCCCTGTGTCTCACCGCAGAGGTGTGTGTGTGTAGGTGTGTGTGTGTGTGTGTGTGTGTGTGTGTGTGTGTGTGTGTGTGTGTGTGTGTGTGTGTGTTTGAGAGAGGGACTGTGTATGTGCGTATTTGTGGAGGTGGGTGCACTGGCCAGCTGTAATCTTGTGACAGGATGAGACTGGTTGATCAATGGCCTAATGAACACTGTATTTCATTGGGCCAATGAAGTGAGCAGTGCTCTCCAGCCGGCCGCGGCGGCTCAGGTTTGCTCCCAGCTCAGAGGGAAGAGGTGATTTCCCCTCAAAAACAACACTTTCATGTTTTGTTAAACAGCTGTGGTTAAACAACTGTGTCAGTGCAAATCTAAGGTTACCCCCACAAAAACAAAACAATAAAAATAAAACAGGTGAATGAAGTTTCATCCTTTATGAATTAAATTGGAAACACCATTGATTGTAGGAAAACACACAATGCTTCACTAGAATGTGAAGGCTATCACAGATAAAAGTGTTCAATAAATCCATTAAAATCACATCTTTTCATTTTCATCCACGAATTGTAGTGCAAATCTTTCAAAAGGGGTCAATCAGTTTAGTTGATCAAACCCTTTTTGATCAGCATTGTTGATGCATAAGAACTCCCTTTGAAGGTAGCCAAGGATTACTGTAAAAAGAAAAAGAAAAAAGAAAGGCACATGTGGTCAGCACACGCCTACATGGTGAGAAATGAAATGTCAGAGTTGCTCCCATGTTTACATTTATCTGCTGCAAGTCTGAAAGCAATAAAACATTTCTCTTTCTTTAGATTTTTCTTGTTGGCAAAATTCAACGTGATGCGTCATTATCACGGGTGCACCTGTAATCATTCACATTTATTTTGCCATATTTTCCAATCAATTCATGGGAAGATGTTTCTTTTCATGCCAAAAGAAAATAATCATTTACATTCCAGATGAATATTATTCTCATACTTCGAGAAAGACACTGCTTGTGAAATAAACTGACGAGGTGCTACCCTGCACCCCCCCTCATCTAATCTTACACACACCCACACACAATGACACACACATCCAGTTTCTCTCATTTCTTACAATGTCTCCCGCTTTGATGAGCTTTTGTAATAAAATGCAAAACAAAAAGATAGGGGGGCTTTTTGCACCTTGATGGCTGCTGACTTTGTTATGAGATCTGTAATAAAGGAAAGTAATATGCTTTAAACATTAAATAAGACTTTAATTGTCGTCACCATGAAAAACGTGCCTCTCCGAGGATGTAATTGAATGTCCCCGTTGCATTGGGGGAATTAAAATAGGTCATTTTATGTGTTGCTTTATTTTTGATTGAATCTGCTCTTAAGTGGTTGAGACAGTGGAATTATCCATTTTTTAGATGCCTTGTGGAGTACTCAGTGACTGAGAATTGAAAGACGGAGAGAGAGAAAAGGAGAGAGAGAGGGAGCGAGAGAGAGAGACGGATGAAGCCGGGGAGAGACGAGGATGGAGGAGGGGAGGAGATGACAGAGACAAATGCCTCTGCATTGACAGCTGTCCTCCATTTTCTCACAGACAGACATACAAATGAGGACCACAAATCAAACGAATTCCTCCAAGATTAATCCCGGGCCCTGGCAGGCACATAGGCAGGAATTGGCAGGACTGTGGACTGATGGAAGAGGATGGATCTTTCGACTTTGATAAACTGTATCAATACCAAACACTTTAGGATCCGATATTAAAGGAATCGGCATCCCACTCATACGGGAGTAATGAGGACAGGAGATTTGCAAACACATTAAGGCGCCACAATGTTACAAACACAGCTGAGTGTAATACCCACTGCTTCACATTTTACTCTGAAAATCAGGTTCTTAAAAGACCATTATTTTGAAATGAATCCAAATTACAATTTTGTGTGATGTGGCAGAACTGAGCATTACTTTAGCTGTAAATCAAAATTAAGGTGAAGAATATGATCATGTTGGTTGCCTTTTTAATGATAAATTTGATAGTGATATTTAAAAAAAGAAGATGAAAAAGACCTCAAAGGGTTTACAGAAGTTTATCTGAATTATTTCATTAAAAAAAAAAAGTCATTCATTTTACTCTGGTTAAATGTTCAAATTTTGGAAGAATTGATTAACAAATTTCTTCCAATTTCACGAAACCAAAATGACGTCTAATATTCCAGTCTATTATTTTTGGAAAAGCTGAACAGGAATCTCACAAACACTTCGGAATAAAAGTGGAATTTAATTTCAAAGCTGGTAAGACCCGACAGGAAGCCGAGCATCTCCTCTCCCGTTTGTGTGTGTGAGCGGCAAGACGGTGAGAAGAGAAATGACGCGATGGTGGATGATAAGGAGGCCTGATGGGAATCAGATGCACAACTCAACATCATTTGGGAGGGGAGGGGGGGGGGGCGCAGTCATGCTTCCTCCTGTGGCTCATTATTGATTCCATGAAAGCTTAAATATTTTTACAGCGAACGACGGCAGCCACAGTCATCCTTCATTACGGAGAAACCTGAGATGGGGTTGGACCGCTGCCTCAGAGCATCTACCACACTTGATTTCACTCACAGGGACACTTGATAGAGCGACCCGCAGCCCCCCGCGTCATCACAGCAGACACCTTTTGTTCTATTTCTGTCCCGTTTCCAAGCGTTTCAACTCAGCGACGTTTCAGAACCGCATGATGGGGATGTAATGTTTCCTGTATCATATTATGTCAAACTTTTTTTTTCTTCATAAACGTGGCCACTGACGATGGCTGTTGCTGATTTCAATTTACTGAAATTAGTGGCTGTTAATAATGGGGGGTTGGAGGGCAACAAACCTTAGATTGAGACAAAGAGAGAATAGTTTTAGACCCTCCTGGACCCTGCAGGTGGACACTGAGGTGTTGTTGGGATGTGAAAAGGTGGTGGGAGTGGCCTGCGGTGGCAAACTGAAGCGCGTCATGTGTGTTTTGTAGCTCGGCCTCACCCGACCGGCCCAAAGATTGTTGGCATCGCACCGTCTCCTGAGTGTCAACGGGCCTCCGGAGCAGCTCATGCAATCTAAAAATGCTCCATGTTGTGATAGACAAAACGCTTTCATTATGTGAGACTGTTCGCTCAAGTAGATGGAAGATGTTTGTGTGTGTGTGTATGTGTGGGGTGAGGAAGTGCGGGGGGTAGACAACCAAAACAAGCAAACAAATAACACCAGTTAACTCAGCATGGGGGTTCGGGGGGG